>OOFC01016776.1:0-12412 GCA_900323345.1 Pseudochromis fuscus
CACTCTGCAGGAAGGAGTCTTCACCGAAGCACTTCCTGTTTAAAATACCACATTAACAGGAAGCATACGTTAGTCGGGGATTCTGCTAGCACTTAAGCTAACCCGTCGTCCAGCTTGCAACAAACCACCCTCGTGCAAATTTTTATTGTTTGACAGCGCTATTTATTACTGCACCTTAACAAGCATTAGTTATCCAATTATTCGAATAATCGATGGAATAATCAATAGATTATTCGATTACTAAAATACTCGTTAGCGGCAGCCCTACAATAGAGCCACATCCTGTCAAAAGGAAAGGTTTACATTACATTCAGCTGTCTGTGTAACCGTCATTACTCTTTATACTGACTATGAAATGTTGAGGGGAAACTCCAGAGCCTTGTTTTTTGTAAAACTGTTCAACTGAAGATAAACCAGAGCCTCACCAGTCACATGTAGTCAAGTCAGGTTAGTATTTTTCAGTGTTTCTGTCTTTTTAGTCCAAAATTCCCCCTTTGTGCTTCCCTGGAGTCAAGTGAGTCACTCAGCACCTACCTCGTCATCTCACACTGCTGCTTTTTTCATTGTGCAATATATACACAGGGTAAATTTAATTTTGTGTTTCTATTTTCATATACGTGCTCACGTTCTTCTCTCCTCCTCCTCCTCCTCCTCCTCCTCCTCCTCACAGATGCATTAGGCCTGTTTGGAGCTGGGCTTCTTTATAGTGAATAATGGTTTTCTGCACAGGGAAAGAATCCAAGTTCTGCCAATAAAGTGGCAGAGGTATATCATAGCCCTCATTAAGCAGGGCTATTATGAACCTGCTGGTGCACAGTGCCACAAGACAGGATGAAAAACTGGCTCGCTGGACTTCTATTCCTTCGGTCTGGGTGAACAATGCAGCTCTCCACTCCCTTGATATCCAATAAAAAGGTTTTATATTCATGCTGTGACATTTCTGTTTAGCTATAAACCATCTGCTGCAGGTCTCTGTGAATTTACCTAGTTAGAAAAAACACAAGGGGAAACTTAATTGATCTGATATTTAATATCACATTTTATTGGAATCACTTGATCTTTAAAACAATTAAACTTTGTTTTATCTAAATTTGCAAATGGGCCAAATATAATCAGATTTGATATTATTGTTACATACAGCTTCACTTAACGGAGCAAACGGGGAAAAAATACTCAGATTTGTCAAAGATTAATCAAAGTGCAAACATGAGAATGATATGAATATGAACATCCAACACATCCATCACAGCACTGACGTTACTGTAACACTGTCTCATCCACATACAACCCAGATAAAAACTAAAGCTAAACAACAACTAATACATAACACTCCCATGAGTCCTTGCAACTGTGAGCGGCTCATCAGTCACCACAGTTTAGTTTTGCTGCTGATTCCTATTTGGCCACTTTGTATCTTTTCCAAACTACGACTGCAACATTGTCAGGAGCAGTTCTCTCTCCATCACACAGGTTATATTCATTTATTGGTAGGGTTGGGTACCGAAATTAAATTTAGTGAGTACCGGGTACCCATAAAAAAAATTATAATTTCGGTTCCACTTATCGGTTCCTAGATGCCTCATTTTACACAACGGCTGCAAACGGACTTTAGATATCTGTCAGGACCTGTCTGTTACGTAGCTAACATGTCACGTGACGCCGCATGGCAACAGGAAGTGGACCGGGGAAAGCGGTGGAAAGTTTCCCCTTTTCCACTGTTAACTCAATCATGTTGTAACTAAAATATCCGCTGAAAAAAATCATTTTTTCATGGACTGATAGTAACAGGGTAACAGTAGTTTGTTAACAGCAGCTAGCTTGTTAGCGACCGGTTGTTGTGAACCGGCTACCTCTGCAGTAAAATCCTACTCGAGAAGTTTTCCTGGAAGTTTGACAGGATGTGATGATGTGAGGTTCACACTGACTGGTTTAAATGTATGTTTTTAGTTATTTATACCTTTATTTCCATGTTTATTTTTTAGGGAGGTAATTAAAAAGTAATTACATGTCTTAAGTTACAATATTTTGATGAAGGAATTCAAATTGTTACTTTTTACACCAGAGTAACTTAACGTAATGTTCCCAATGCTGTTTATTTAAAATATCTCCATTCACCAGCCACTTTTAATGTTTAATTTCTTGTTAGCACAGATAGCTAATCAGCCAATCACATGGCAGCAACTCAGTGCATTTAGGAACGTAGACGTGTTCAAGACGACTTGTTGGAGTTCAAACCGAGCGTCAGAGTGGGGAAGAAAGTGGATGTAATTGACTTTGAACGTGGCCTGGTTGTTGGGGCCAGACAGGCTGGTCTGAGTGTTTCAGGTACTTCTAATTTATTGGGATTTTCACACACAACCATCTCTCGGGTTTACAGAGAGTGGTTTGAAAAGGTAAAACATCCAGTGAGCGGCAGGTTTGTGGATAAAAATGCTTTGTTGATGTTCGAGGTCAGAGGAAATGGGCAGACTGGTTCCAGATAGAAAGGCAGCAGTAACTCAAATAACCACTTGTTACAATCGAGATCTGCAGAAAACTATCTCTGAACGCACAACATGTCGAAGCTTGAAGCTGAGGGGCTGCAGCAGGAGAAGACCACACCGAGTGCCACTCCTGTCGGCTAAGAGCTGGAAACTGAGGCTACAAATCACACAGGCTCTCCAAAATTGGACAATAATAGATTGGGAAAAACATCCATCCCTTCATGACCACAGTGTAGCCATTTTCTAATGGCTACTTCCAGCAGGTGATGCACCATCACAAAGCTTGAACCATCTCAAACTGGTTTCTTGAACACGAGGATGAGTTCACTGTAGAGATCTCAGTCTAGTGTTGTTGTACTCGAGATGGGTCGTGGTCTTGAGATCGTACTAGAGACCACTTTTTAAAGGTCTCGGAATCGAAGGCATTTTTACTCTGTCTTGTCCTGGTCTTGGACAGGGGGGACTTGGGTTTTTTGATCAAGACTGGTCAAGACCAGGCCAGTACTACTGGGATTAGTGAAAAAAGTAGAAAGTAGCTGCTGCCTTCCCAGTGTCATGTGGTCTTTGTGACTCCTGGAGGGACATGTCCCCTGTACATAGAGACTGGACGAACACGACTGGAGACGTCAGGAAAATTAGTTTTTGTTGATGTTGCATTTATGTAAAAACAAACTTAATTTAAACAAAAAAGATACTGGTCATTTGGTTCTGTTTTGTTGTGATTTTTCATTGATAGTCGTAGTCTTGTCTTGTTCTCGACCTCCAAATGTCTTGTCTTGGTCTCGATAATGCCTTGGTCTCAGTTGATACGGTCTTGCCTACAACCCCATCTCAATCCGACAGATCACCTTTGGAGTTTGGTGGAATTTGCATCATGTATCTGCGGCAGCTGTGTGATGACATCATGTCAATACCGACCAAAATCTCCAAGCACTGTTCCAGCACCTTGATGAGACTGGGCCACAAAGAATTAAGGCAGATCTGAAGGTAAAAGGGAGTCCAACCTGGCACTGGCAAGATGTAGGTAACAAAGTGTGAGTGTTTACCCCAACCCTGGTCCTGGAGACCCCCTATCCTGCATGTTTTAGATGTTTCCCTCTTCCAACACCTGATTCAAATGATCAGGATGGTTATCAGGCAGCAAGAGGGACACATCTAAAGCATGTAGGATAGGGGGTCTCGAGGACCAGGGTTGGGATTTTGCTTCAATTTTTACTCGCACATCAATCTGGAGAATGGAGACTTACACGGTTTTACTGAATCATCTGTTAAAAACGCATCTTAAATGTATTCAGCAGTTTTATCATCACAATCAAGTTCACAGTAAATAGTCTAATGTTCAGTTCAACGCTACAATGGGCCATGAAGAGTCATCTCACATTATTTAATAACTCGTGGGAAAACAGATGGAAACACTCACAAAATTTGCTCATAAACCTTCTTCGTGTTGATATCATGCAGTAACATAAGAGACACAATTTCTATGTTTTACAAATTTTAAATGATGCATGCAGGGTATTTAAGCTTAATATGACATAAAAGAAAATATCTGTAAGACGGTGAAAATACAGCGAGTAAGCACAGTCAGCTTAATTCACTAGTTCATGCAAAGTGATGAGATTATGTATATGTAATATAATCATTGTACTGCATGTTTGTTTTCATAGGTTCAGTCTGCATGCATGTACCCAAACATCTGCAGCTAGATAATCCAATACGTTACTTAATAAAATATTAATACACTAAGAAAAGCATATTTTGAGCATTAACATCACAATGTATGACAAAATATTACCAGTAAAAGGGGTATGATGTGGATTTGCCTCATTATAAAGAAATGTTACACTGTTCTAGCTGTGAGCCGTTTGGCCTCGGTTATTATTTGAAGCCCGGTTCACCAGATTACTTTGGGAACATGAATTATTTGGTTCTCACATCTGCTCCCCAACAATCCCGTCACAGCTATGAAGTGGCTGCATTATTTTTATACAGCTCGAAATAAACGCTGAGCACAAAGTTCGCCTGTAATCAATATTTCAGGCTGTCGACACTGCGCTCGAGTTGTCACATTAATATAAATGCTATTGTTTCATAATGTTGCGCTTCAAGTAGGGAGGGAACAACTGAGGAGAAATGACCTTTGTGTCCAGAGATGATGATTATCACTACATGTTTGCTGTATCCAGGCCTCACACGTCCAAACAGCCTCAAGTATGAAAAAAATCTGATCCCTCATAACAAACGCTTGAACAGGACTTTTCTCCATTTTAGACTAATTATCCTGCCGACTGAGATTTTTACTTTCCTCTCAGGTGTTTGCTTCCCGTCAAGGTCTCGCAGCCCAGCAGCAGTTAATCACACAGTGTGTCACTGACTGAACCCTCTGGACTCCTCAGCATTTATTCTTTACATTTGACGTGCAGCTCTGCCCTGTCGAACACCGAGGACGAAAAATATTTGCTCTGCAGCTAAAGAAAGGAGCTGCTCACTTTCTGTGGCGTGTTTCCTCCACAGCAGCTGAATCCATCTTTAATCGTTTCTTTTAATTTTACCTTCCACTGAGTGCTTGGAATTAACCAGGTGGATATAAAAGATTACACAGTTATTTTAAAAACCCAAGAAAGAGGAAGCATTAACTGGTATTACCAGGAGGGTGGTAGCAGAGTTTTCTCTATTCACCAGGGGGATGGAAAAAATCCTGATCTAACACCAGAAAGCTGGGTACACAGAGCAATCATCCAGCTTTTCTTTCCCTCCACACTCTGAAGTGACAGCTATAGGTGTAGCAATAACTCTTTTTCTTCTCTGTGATTAGTCAGATGTCTGAAGAAACCATCCATACAGTCATCGTTCATACCTGGTTTATCCCGTGGAGGCTGGAGAGGGAGGCTGCAGACCAACCATGAACCTACAACCAATTGAGCATCACTGGAGAAAACCCACGGAGGCAGGAGGCAGGGAGACCATGTGAACTCCACACAACCCAGAACTAGGGATGGGTATCGTTAGGATTTTTATGAATCCGATTCCCATGTCAGTTCTGCTTATCGATTCCGGTTCCTAACGATTCCTTATTTCGATTCCACAAACAAAAACCCGGTCTTGCAGCTTGGGTCTATTATTCAAACAGGACAAGATTCACGAACATGACGTTTATTGTTTATCATAATTCTGCACTGACTCAGTTTATCAACACAGTTTCAAAACTGGTAGTTAGCTTGATATACGCACTCTCTATTGGTGCATTTACACTGGTCCCTACTCGCTTTGCTTTGCTTTGGTTTTGACGCATTGACACTTTCAACAAAGTCCCTGGAACTTGGTACCTGGTACAACTTTTCGTACCTCCTCTCCTGCGGTTCCAGAAAAAGTCCCCGGTCAGGTCGGAGCAGGTACTAAAATCTTATTGGTTGGAATCGTCACTGCGTCGTTGCGTCAGAAGAGAAATGGCATCTGTTAGAAATCCTGCCCCATGGACTCAGGACGAGGTGCAAACCTTTGTGTCATTAGTCGCAGATGAGAACATTCAGCGGGAGCTGGACGGCGCAGTCAGAAACGAAAGAATCGCATAAAAGATGATGTCATGAATGACGGCCAGCTACACGGAGGAGGGAGGATCCTCAGCAATGGAAATGCAACCGAGGGGTCGATCCCAAGCGATCCGAGGCAAAGCGGAGTGAGTAGGTACCAGTGTAAATGCGCCATATGCAAACTGATAGCACAGCACGGAGCGCTTGAATACGATCGAGAGTTATTCTGTCTCCTCATGTATCTAACGGGCACAGACACGCACCAAGTTTTCACTTTCACTTTGAAAACATGACTCGACATGCTCTATAGGATCAACCGTGTTTCTGTTTCTTAATGCATCAAATGTGCACAAACGCGCACCAGATTCACGAAAAATATGAAGTTTAATTTTTCATCATAACTCTGGATTGACTTGGTCGATCAACACACTTCTAAAACTGGTAGTTAGTTTGACATCTGCACTTTTGACACAAGTTGAACCGGTGATTCTGCGAGGCTGCGTCTTGGTGCTACATCACTGTAAATCTTCCACATGATTTGGACACATGGACGTGTTGCATTTTCCATGTTCACCGCCCTCTCTACTACAATGAAGCCACACTTTCGACCGCTTTCCCCGGTCCACTTCCTGTTGTCATGCGGCATCATGTGACGTGTTAGATACGTAACAGACAGGTCCTGGCAGATATCTAAAGTCCGTTTGCAGCCGTTGTGTAAAATGAGCGCATCTAGGAACCGATAAGTGGAACGGAAATTATAATTTTTTATTGGTATAGACTCACTAAATTTAATTCAGTTCCTACTTGGAACTGAATTTCGATCCCGAACCCCACCCAGAAGAGCCTGAGCCGACAGCGCTACACAAACCAATAAAACCCAAAAGAAAAAAAAAACATGCTGTCGACCGTCAACCTGCTTATTTGCTTGGGAGATTATAGCAATTGTTGGTTTAAGCGATCTCAGATTCAGTCGACTTGTCAGCGAGAACCAGGAGTCCGTGGAGCAGTTTCTATCCGAGCCTGAAACAGACTTTACTGGATTTCCTGAGTTTATGCAGAGGCTCTACAGACTCTTACTTAATGAACAGTTAATAACTGCTCTCCATCAACAGCAGATGAATGGTTTCGCAACAGAAACACATGAAGCTGTTGGAAAATAACATGTTGTGACACTTTTGTCTTTTTCCCCCAGTGGTGATATAATTATGCAGCCACTTCCTCCACCAGTTTAAAGAGGACTGTAGCAGGAAGCTCCTTAATTGTGGCTGAGTCAGTACTCTGTGCATACCTGCAGTCAGTCTAGGAGTTAACCAGCAGCTCCATTCAAGCTCAGCAGTTTCCTCCTCTTCTTCTTCAAAGTAACTTCCTAAACAAATCAGAAGCAATGGGTCACGTGCATCATAATTTACACAAGGATTTGAAATTCAGGATGTTATATTTTACATTATATGTGATAATTTGTTTTAAAAACTTCATAAAATGTCTCTTTCATATTGCACAGGATGCTCGGTTAGTTAGTGATGCTGCTTCGTTGCATGAATTGAACTTGTGCTGAGTGTCTGTGCTCAGTGTTTGATGAGGAGCAGTCGGGTTCATCCTGAATCCTCTCTATCCCTCCTGGCTCTGACACAACAAGAAGACACTTTGTAGCCATATTATTACCTCGACTTTACAAAACGGGTTCAACAAGAGAACAAATCTGATCCCACGATTTGACTTAACTCGTAGCAAAGTCTGTAATTATGAGCAGGTGAGATAAAGACTTTATTGTACTGCACACAGATTATCTTGTTACACACTGAATGGTTTAAGTGGATGTTGTCAAATTACATGTACGTGATGATATGTCTGCTCTTGAAATAAGCAAGCTCTGATCCTGTCTCCTCCACATCAAGTAGACACTGGTGGTTACTGTCTCACATGCTCCTCATGGAGAAAGGTCTTTATCATGAAGTCAATCCCAACTCATCCAGAAACATCACTTTAGTGCAGAGTCTACATAGGGTTGCAAAATTTATGGGAATAAAACAGAAATTTACAAAATTGAAGGTTGGCCCTCAACAGGGAACTTAAATATAGTTGGAGGAAAATATATTGTAGCATCATCTTGGCTAAAACAACCAGACTTAATGCAAGTACACTCCTCAATCAGTTGAAGCCACGAAAAGCACAAGACTAGTGAAGCCACACAGTTGAGCCTGTGGATTATATAAAGTCAAGTAAGTTTTGTTTTTTTTTATAATATTATGGGGTAAATATATTTGATCTATAATGGTATTACTGTTTAACTTGCAAAAATTAAATAAAAATGTATTCATACAGTAGCTAGCTGGTAAGTTAGGTGCTAAATGTAAACTAGTTTTAATTTCATTGACTATTTAAGAGGCTTTAGCTTATTATTGCTCCCTCCAATGTGATGCTGTTTCTTCTGACTCCTGCAAGAGGGTTTTCTGTAACCAGACAAGAATTTATACATCAATTGTAAAATATTTTGAAGACAACTCCAGTTAGTTAGCCCACTATATTTCTGTTCATCCCATTGCACGAATGTTTTACAAGTGTTTTTATTATTTGTATATGACACAGTTTGCATAAATTACCCCCAATTTCCATTTAATTCCCATAAATTCCTATAATTCCCATAGAAAGTTTCCAATGTGGAATATTTCCAAAATTCCCCAGCTTAACTTCCCACGGAAAGTTCCAGATATTTACCAGGAATTTTCCAGTCTACACACATAGTTTCCAACTGATTTTTTTGTCTTGCAATAACATTAATGATTTTTTTTACATCAAAAAAACTAAATTATGACAAAAACTAAAAAAAAAAAACCTGCCAAAATTAAGTTTTTATTTACCAACACTGTATTTTTACTGAATTCATAAAGATTAGTGGCAGCTAAATAAAATCCTGTAATTAAAATCTACTTATTTCAGTGTGTGATAAAAACTGGACTTTCATACGAACTGACCAAGGTCATGTGACACAGATACTTTATGTCACATGTACTGAGGACTATAGTATTGAAGCCCTAAAAGGATGTGGTTCACTATATTTTTATTTTCTCTGTTTTCCCGTGATAACGAGATAATTTCAGTGGCTTTCTCGATATCTCAAGTTATTTTTCTCATTATCTTGAGAAAACAAACTTTGTTTTCTCTAAATAACGAGAAAATAAAGTTTGTTTTTTGTCAAAGATTATAGGATAAATTATCTCATTATCTCAAGAAAATTACCTTTGTTTTCTCGAGATAATGAGATAATTTTCTGGCGACTGCACCACAGTAACGTCAAATGATCATAACTCCAAACTATGATGAGCAAAAGCACAAACAAACAGAAGTAAAGCTCACTGTGTGCAGCAGCAGCAGCAGCAGCAGCAGCAGCAGCAGCAGCAGCAGAGTGGGACGTCGTGGTCCAGATAAAGACAGTAATCAGACTTTGTTTTGATTTCTCGATCGCCAGAAAATTATCTCGTTTTCTCGAGAAAACGAAGTTTGTTTTCTAGAGATAACGAGAAAAATAACCCAAGATCTTTCCTTATCACGAGAAAATAAAAATATAGTTAACCACGTCCTTTTAGGGCTTCCGTACTGTGGTGTCATCTCTGACATCACATGAAGCTAACATTAACGCCTTAAATGCAGAATTTCTGAATATCTCACTGATTCTTAGTGTTTAATTGGACACATGATGTCTCCAACGTCTCCTCTTCATGCTTCAGCATTGCACTTCCCTACATTTCACACTGGATCATAATTAAAAGAATAGAAAACCATTGGTCAAAATACAGTTTGTAAAATAGATTACGACATAAGCTAATGTGTTTATGTTTGAAAAAATCACCGCCTACAACTTTGAAAGTCAGTCCTGAAGCACAATCCCCCCATCATGGATGATTTCAAGGAAGCTGCTATTTAAAATATTTCAACCAATCAGAGCAGCCCCGACATCACATGGGCTCAGCGTGTGGAAGCTGCACATGGTGAGTCAGACTGCAGAAGAGCTGGGATTGTCGTTACATCACCGGCTGCTGTCGCCACAGAACAAATCGAGGACCAACAAGTCAGATCTGAGAGGAGCTCAGAGAAATGTTCCCGCTGCAGTAAATAAATGTGAATCTACATTAAAATCAAAATGTGAGTGGTATGCAGGCACCGCTGAAGCATTCAATTCATTCAGTTCACGCCGACTCTGACCTCCATCATCCAGCTCCTGTCCTCAGAAGCAGCAGTGTGTCGGCGGCACAGAGACAAACTGTCAGCAGGCTGACGAGCAGCAGACATTTACTGGATGAAGGTAGTTTTCACGTAGGCTCAAGCAGGACGACACCAGCTTTGTTGCTATGTATAGATTCATTGGCTTGATTGATTTTGCCCGCCCTCTGTAGTGCACAAACTCAAATCAATAACAGCAGGAGGCTTCCAGTGATACCAGGAGGCTGCTTAGTCATTTCAGATACCATTAAAAAGTTCACAATACATATAAATAGCAGCCGATTTGTGTGCTTTAAATGGCTGCCTTTCAGGCTTCAGTAAGTGTACAGGGTGTAGAAGATAAAAGATCATTCAAAGCACAAGGGTTCCTGAGGTGATGCAGGTCTGAGTCACCGCAGATTTTGCATGTGATTGAATTCTGTTTCATCTATTCAGGAAGTCGAGCCGGAGCCAGGGAGCAACAATGCCTCGAACAGTCTTTCTGTGTGGATCGGCCTTTCAAGTGTCAATCTCTGAGCTTATTGAGTGCTGCGTCACATGACCTGGCCTCCACCGCCATCTGACTTATAACCTGCAGAAATATCCCAGAGAGTCTGCAAAGCTGTAACAGCGGGAGATGCAATGATAAAGAATTCAAAATGTTTTACTTTGAGACTTTTGATGGCTTCAGTAATATTCTACCATGAAGAAAATAGTAGAAATAAATAAAAAGGTTTGTCTGATACTGTGCATCATTCTGTACAAAGAAGTAAAAGCTCATTCCTCAGTGGAGATGGATTTCAACAATGTCAGATTCTGTAGTACTGACTTTTCATCATTGGTGTGGGAGTACAACAAAGACTGATTAAGAAAAATGAAGCTCAGTAAGCTCAGAAAACCTTCCAGCCATTTGAAATGTCCTCTGGATTACAGCTGACTGTGTGTGGATACTTCCTACAGCTGTGTGTTTATGAATATTTATCTATGTTTGTACAGTACAAGATTTTTTTTATCCATTTGAACAAAATATTAATTTATTAGTCATCAACAATTATGCATGAGTATAAAAAAATAAAGCCCTCTTGACAACAAAATTAACCCGTCACTGTGAGGCCCCGCGCCTGGTTTCTTAACGTCAGGGTGGATGTGTTTTTCTACAGTAAACACAGATGTGGCTGGAAATTGTTGGTGATGTGTGGTGTGTATGTTTATGGGAAGGATGAGACGCGCTGGGTGAGATCAAAAGAGCTCAGTCAACTAATTAATTCATTTGCTCTGGAACAACGGGATTAACAATGTGGATGTTGACATCTGAAGTCAGAATTACTCTCTCAAAGTCTGTAAATTGCATTGTCGGGGCAGATTAGCAAACTCCTTGAGAACACACGGAGCTGAGTCCTGGAGTCTAATAAATATTGGATGGGAGATGTGAGTTTGTAATTGGCTTTTTTCTTCTTTTTAATGCTGCCTGTTAAACTCAGCCTAACTTCATGATGCTCTTCTATTCAGGAGTTTTTAGCCCCTGCATCAATTATTAGGATGCACAGACTTTTACGATCACTCTGCTGTCAAAGCCACAGTGCAAAGGTGAAGTATGTCAGTCATCACCCCATCTACACATCTGCATCACTGCTCCACATGTGGCTGAAAAAGAAGAGGTTTGTAAATGACCTCTAAATGCAAATTTGGTTTACACGTTTTGCTCCTCTGCTATTGACAATTCCGAACATCCGGGCACTGCAGGTAATACCCACAGTGCACCGCGCGTTTCTCGGTGAAAACAAACGCCCTTTTCTCGTGTATTTGCCTGTGAGAAGCAGATAAACTTTGTAGAAAATCGTGCCAAAAAGTTGTTGCGCAGTTGGATGTTTCAACCACAACATGATGGAGACTAAGCTTTCCTTTTATACTTTTCCCACGGACACAGAACGACAGAAAAAGTGGGTAAATGCTGTGAAAAGAGTGGAAATGGACGGTTCTGAATGGAAGCCAGCTACATTAATGCTACAAAATTAAATATTGATTTGTTTTTCTTTTGTTCTTAAAATTAAAATCAAACAAAGCGTAAATAAATCTTGTTATTATCACTTAGTCAGCATTACAGCTAGTTATCAATCTTATATACTGAGTACTGATTAGAACAGAGTATGCAGATCTGAATAACTTATATTTTAAACATTATAACACATCTTAAAACTTAAT
>OOFC01016777.1:0-18560 GCA_900323345.1 Pseudochromis fuscus
GTCTTGTGCATCATCAGTGTCTTCTGAACTGATCTTTGTCTGATCCTTCACCCAAGACCAAACTACCATGGGAGACCCTATCCGGCGCAAAGTGCCCCCGACAGCAGATTTCCTGGAGTCCTTATTGCTCTCAAACTCCTCCACCATGATAAGGTGAAGGTTCATGGAGGATAACAATTGTCCCAGTATTGTCTTTGGTGAGATTTTCACTGAATTTTTCCCATGATAAGAGGTTACATGTTGTCACACTATCTATATTGTACAATTTTCTTGCGATTAGTTTTTCTTTTTCTGTTTGTAACTTTTAGGTGGTGTGATTTTTTTTTTTTTGCTTTAGAATTTTTGTGAAAGCAGACGAGGTGGCCGAGTGGTTAAGGCGATGGACTGCTAATCCATTGTGCTCTGCACGCGTGGGTTCGAATCCCATCCTCGTCGGAAATTATCTTATTGGGCTTACATAGATAGCAAGCTAATAGGATTCAAAAAGAGAAAAAGTGAGTGGCGTGGTTAACACACTGTTTGCTGGTGATGTTGTGTTGAGTGTGTGAAGGTGCTGGTTGTGGGACACTGGAATGCAAATCCAAATTTAGACACACTTTACTGTGTGATGATAAATAGTCTAGACTGTGACCTCTGACATGCAGACAGAATATGGTGATGCCTTTGTCTTCACTGTCATGGACACTTTCTTTTCTCAAATATAAGCCGTCACACTGATTTCCTGTATTTGATATTAAAACCTATGAATGCAGATGTCAGTGTTGCACCATCACCACTCAGCCTGCAGGTGGAGTCACAGTCAAATAATGACTGAATCAGACAGACTTGGTCGTCTCACAAGAGTTCAACAGTGCACCCACACAGGTGATCTCACTGGTGAGACCTCCACTCAGGACTGTGCATGACTGACTCATTATTCTTTCAGTCTTATCTGTTAGGGTTAAATCAATTACTGTTTATGATTTTTATTAGTGCTTTAACTTTAGTGACATTTGCTACATTTTCATGAGACCACCCAACAACCTGATCATTGGGAATGGAAACAACTACATTGTCATATTTGATTTACTGAGATGCTGACTTTACAGATTTAGACTGTGTTAGTGAAAAACATTTTGCAATGTCATCTTGAAAAAAAATCACTGATGCCTCATATGCACATTCCCTCCTGCACACGTTGATATCTATTCTATTTCAGCTTTAATCAGTACAAAGTCCAAACATGGCCCAGCCCATTGTCAACATGTGGGACTAATACATAAAACTAATATGCAGTGTGAGATTACTGGTGATGTGAGTCATTATTCTTCATGAATGTATTCACAGAACCTAGACAGACACAAAAATAGAAATTAGTTTTACCTGACAAACAATAAAAGTCCATACTTGTTCCTCTACTAAAATAATTAAAACAATAATAAATCATTACTTTCAAACTTAAATTAAACCAAAAATAACAAGTTCACCAAGACTGAGACAAAACATCCTCACCTCTTTGCATTGATCACAGTGTAAAAGCAGCAGAAATGATAACAGCAAACAGCAGCACAGCTGAGGTTGTTTCAGGTCGAGTGGACAAGTTATTATCTGACCCTGGACACGAGAAAAATAAACATTGGTAAGCACTCTTAATATGATATAAGCTTGTATCCGTCAAACCATTTTCACAGTTTATCTACCTGTTATTTGGACAGTTTTAAAAACTGCAGCTGTCTTCTTTGAAGCAGTGTTTTGCACCTCGCACTTAACAGTGACCGATTTAAGGGGATGATCCACTGTTAACTCGACCACATTGCCCCTCACGGTCTGACTGTCCACGGACAACACGTAGCGACAGGATGGGTGGCATTTAGCGGTACACACAAATTTATACTGCTCTGCGATTTCTATAACATCAGGGCCTTCGATCTGGATCTCTGATGGACCAGCTGAAAGAAAGATGATGAGGACAGATCTCAGAGAAAAACTTTTGATCAACACTTGGTCAAAAAATGTAATGCAGATTACTTTGAAGTTGAAAGATTCTGCAAATAACAGTTAAATTTGGTCTAATCAAGAACTGTAAAAGATGGACAAAGCCACTGAGTCTCAAAAGTAAAGTCAATGTGGAAAGGCAAAAATGTACAATACTGCAAATGGCCACAAGAGGTTTCAACTGACTTTTCATTTTCATTGTCATTTAATGAAATACTCAGTCAATACATTAGCTTATGTAAGCTAATGACTTATACCACACAGCTAGTGTATTAAAAACAGGTTATTTAGAAATGGATGAAATAATCGGGTCTCCAAATTGAAGTGCAAAAAAGTGCAATACTCCCAACAACCACTAGATGCTGAAATACTCAGTGAATAAATTTTTTCCACAAGTGATTCTGAAGTCATTAGCTACAGTTAATTGAAATTCTCACTCAAAAAGAGAAACATTTTGGGGCGTGGTTAGTTTGATTGACAGGTCTGGTCTCCACTGATTTAGAGGTTGTTTGGAGGCTGATTCAATGGAGAACTTTAGTCTCACACATATTGGAAAGTATCCTTGGGTTCAAGGGTTACTCCTCCCTTCATATCCAAATATGGTCACTTCCTGCTTAAAACAAAAAACAACAACAACAACAAAAAAACATGTTGATGCTCAAATATCAAAGTCCTGGGTTCCAAACACAAAACCAACAGGTGACATACAGTGACTATGTCCATCTCCTACATACAGTCTATGGGTCTAACGCTCACTTATGAAGCCATATTGCAGGTTTAGTGCTGTTGGAGAAGTTTCTATCATTTGGGGACTAAAAATTATAACTACTTTGTGATTCATCTGGTTATTTTCTGCTAACTTGTCCTTAGCTAGTGCGGCTATCTGGTGATTCAGTGAGTTAGCTAGTTTACTGTTGAGACTTATATGAGAAGAGTGAAACACACTAGCTCTTAAACCAAAAGAAAAAAAGGCAAGGTAATCTCACAGAGAAGTGTAACACCGACATCTAAATCTGTCTATTCTTTAAATTTAGTAAAATAGGTCATGACTTACACATCACAGCAATGTTTCGAGTGGCAGTGACAAACAGCCCAGACACACTATTGGTGGCTTTGCAGGTGATAGCTTTGGAGGTGTCTATCTCCTGAGGAGTGACAAAAATAACGTTCCCCTGACCACGAATCCAAGGGCCATTGTTTGTCCTCCAGCTGTAGCTACAAGATGGCCGACAGTGGGCGTGGCAGCTGTAGGTGTGGCTCACTGTGGGATTCATCAGATCGGGACCTGAGATGGAAACGTTGGCCGGTCCAGCTAAAAAAGACAAACATGATTCGTGAGTAGCATATGGAGATTATTATAAAGTTACAACAAATTCAACAACCTCATACCCAACACCTGGAGTTTTTTCGTTGTAGTAGCAGTCAGTGATGTGCTGTCATCTGTGGCTGTACATGTTACTGTCAAATCCTCCATCCAGCTGTTAACAGTGAAGGCCAGCACGTTACCCTGACCCGTGGCCTCCTGTCCATCCAGAGACATGGAGTAGGTGCATGTGGTGCAGCTAGAATTGCACTCAATGCTGCTCGGCACACCCACAGTCACGTAGTTCGGCCCGATAATTTCCACTTTCAAGCCTCCTGAAAATGTCACAATGTGCATATTTCATCATAGTGAGTCAGTATTTTGATGTTTGAGGTGAAATTGACAACACCCTTAGGATAAGATTTTGGCCCAATCTCATTTCGGATATTTACCCCTACCGCTTGAAATGGAGTTGCAGGGGGTAGGGGTTGAAATATCCCACTGTGAAATGGGACAATCCTTTGAGACCTGTTAGGTCATCAGTGATCGTCGATGGCAGATGCAACAACTTTAGCAACAACAGACAGTTCACCATGCCCTCAGCAGCTGTAGTCCTCTGGGTGACAAACCCAGATTATCAACACGCATGTTAAATTTTTGACGAGTGCAACAGGACACGTGAATGTTAAGTTAAAACAATGCTAACATGAGTAGCCTGAACAGCCTGTTTGTCATAAAGAAGCGGTCTATATACAACATTAGAATTTGCCACACAGAATTTGCCTCCATGTTGCCCGTGACTCACACAAATTATGTTAAATTTCTCATACCCCTCCATTTGTAGTGAGCTCCTGGAAAATCTCAGTTTCAAGGACCAGACAACCCCAGTACTTCACCCTCTCCCTTTGACTCATCAGGACTCCCCTACCCCTTTACATGAACATGTAAAATGGAGGGGTAGGGCTAAGGGCTAAGACCAAGGGGTGAATTGGGATTGGGCCATATTGTGGTATCAAATGGAAAAATATTTCCTGCTCTTACCATTTAATTCGGTGTTCTTCCCATCTGACGACAGTACCGGCTGAAGGCCTAACAATCAGTGAAAACATTTCATAATAACACAGCATAAACTTTACCAGAAAAAAAAGTAAAGCTTCACATCACATCTTTTGAACGTCACCATGTTGGATAGTTGGGGCCAGAAGTGACCATATTTGGAGGGAGGAGTGAGGAGGCGGGTCTGACCAGTGTATGAGACTCAAGTTTGGATCTAGTCTCATTGGAGATCAGACCTCTCAGTTGAACTAATCACAGCTCTAAATCTTCCCCTTTTCTCAGCCCATTATCTACCAATATTGAAATGATTTTCAGATCGACACTGAGAAGAAGAATTAACTGTATCTAATGACTTGTGGAAAAAATGTATTGACTGAGTATTACATGATTGAAAATGGCAATTTCCGAATTAAATTCAATTGGAGTTTTCTGGAGCTATCATCTAGTGGTTGTTGGGAATTTTGCCGTTTTTAATATGCTATAATTCGTTACTCAAAAAGTTATTAGTTAGCTAAACTACATGTGTGGCTGTTTAAACAATGCATTTCAATAACAACATATTGATATAAACACAGGGTATCCCATTACATGAAAGAATTTAAGAACAATATTATCAGTAAACTTAATTTAAAGACATAAAACTGTAATGAAATGATCAGATTTACTCAAACAACCATTTAAAAGTAGCATGTTTTTGTTGTAGCCAGCTGAACCAGTGTTAAATTAACAATATGTAACTGTAACAACTGTACATATTGCTGTAACAACCCTACATAGTGTTTCAAAAGATGATGATGTAAAATCAGAAGTTGTAAGTTGCCTTTAATGTGAAGTTGGACTAAAAAAGTGCAATAGATAACAACAGGCATTAAGTAGCTTGAAAAGGGAAAACTCAAGTAAAGTGATGTAAAATTATACAGTAGTTCATGTCTGTTACATTTCAATTGCTAATTTTTCACATTAACTTTAAAGCCATGACAGTCAAACTGTGCCTAAAGACCTTATTATTAAAACTACATGTTGACTCCCCCTCTGATATTTTGGTAATAAGTAATATTGTGTTACCTGCCACAAACAGCAGCAAGAAAAGTCTGTTTAGCGTTGAACGTCCTCCGTTTTCTTTGGACATGTTGGTCGTATCCATTGTCCTGAAATAAACTGAAGCGTACGGCCACCAGGAAATACGAAGCAGTCACAGCGCAGTCAGTCAGTCAGTCAGTCAACATCAGCCTACAAACAGCTCTTATCAGTGAGACCAGAAAAGAAACCTGCCTTCTTAGTCACTAATGAAAAAGCCATTTCTTTTTGTTGATAGTCGACTGTGACTCACAGTCCTAAGGAAAAGCTCTTTCTAAGGAATTTTCTTCAGCTACAAATAACTGCTTTAGATGTATTTACTCATGGATGTTTGGTCAGCTCTCCAGTTGTTTGTAGAGTCGCGGTGTTTCTGTCTTTGGGCTTCAGGCTCAGAGCCAGTCAGAGGGAATGTTATGATGGTGTAATGAGGTTTGGAGACTGGCCTGAAAAGGAAATGTCACAGGTCTGATCACTGTAAAAGGTGATATGTGTCAAACAAATGGGGTTTTTTTTATACAGTTAAACACACACATACCTGGAATAAAAATAATATTACAACTGTGAATAAAACATCAGGATACACTTAAAGGAAGAGAAAACCCAAGGTCAGAATACAGTTTGGAAGATAGATTATGATAATGAAGATGATAAGACATCCATCTCTGAAAGTTGATCCTGAACATAGACTGTATATTGAAATGAATGAAGTAACCAGGGCTCAAAAATGAAGCCAATGATTAAGTACAAAAAGTGTAATACTCCTGATGGCCACAAGATGCTTGTTCCAAAAAAATTCTGGTTTCAATTGACTTCAATTAAAAAAACAATATTAAATCATGTAACACTCAGTCAAAAACATTTTCCCCACAAATCATTCCGATGTCATCAGTTAAAGTCAACTCTTCTTCTCAGTGATCATTTCATCATAAAGGAGACGTTATGCTTCAAAAAGTGGAGTTTTAGGGGTGGGGTCAGTTTGATTGACACGTCTGGTCTCCAATGAGGCTGTTGCTGAAGTTACATCTCATACACATTGGGCAGTGACCCTGGATTCCAGGGTCAGACCCGCCTCCTTACTCCTCTCTTCATGTCCAAATATGGTCACTTCTGGATGCAAACAACCAACATGGCGATGTTCAAATGCCGATCTGCTGCGTCCTGTATTACAGTCTATGGTCCTGAAGCAGAATTCCCCCACGGACAATGTCATGAAGGTCATTTTGAGTATTTCAACCAATCAGAAAAATGTTTTGACATCTCATCACACTACCTTACTGTTGTCACCATATAATTTGCAAATCTGTATTCACTGTATTCACAGTCACTTCATGCATTTTACTGCTTTACCGCTTCTGTACTGAAGAATAACACTGGTGGAAACTCAGAACTCACAACACTCACAACTGTTTCATAAACGGTCCAATATGCCTGAAGGTTTTCTTGTGGGCTCTCAATATCACAAGCTATCAACCTATGTGTGTATTTATGTTCAATTTTATATTCACTTCAAATAAAAGTTTATTAGTCCTTGTTGTTTTGGGATGTTCACAATTAAAGTAACATCCATACTTGAAAAGAAGTAGTTTGTGCAGTGGTTGCTCCCAGCAGCCTCACCCTCCATTCCTGAAATACTTCCACTGTCATAATAAATGAGCGAAATGCAAACAGACGAAAATAAATCTTCTTTCAAGGAAGCAGTGGCAAGTTGTCAGTAAATGACGGCTACACACAAAGACACTGACAATCTTTACAATGGAATAAACCATATTTATTGAAGTAAAAACTTTGACAAACTAATAATATTCATTACTCCTACACAAATACAAAAAGAGACAAGAAGATTTCTGGGTGTCAGTGTGATGATGAGGAATTTTTAGTGTAACAGTGTGTGTGTGTGCACAGTGTGTGAATGTGTGTCCTCCTTAAAGTGACGTCTCCTTGGCGTCCCTGGGCGGCCTGAAGGTCAGGATCTCTGTGAACGTGTGACCTGTGCAAAACACAAAGGAGAACAGGGTCATGAGGGAGATGTTGGGTCTGGGTCGAGATCCATGTTCAACACATTTGTGTTTGCTCTTATGAAACTGTTTCTTTTCCCACTGCTTTCATGTTGTGTATAAAAACAGCAGCTTGTGTTTATTACTAGAGGCAAAAGAAGCAAGATTAGATCTCCAGTGACCTCTTCTGGTGAACAGCAGGTACTGCAAAAACACAAACAAATAATTTCCTTCCCAATAACATCCCCCTCCTGTTTTTCTGACTGGACGATAAAGCCTATATTAAAAAAATGGACGATGTCACTGTGGACCAGGAGGCCAGGAGTTTGGGATTTAGAGGTCACCATGTTGGCTTCTGGAAACAGAAGTGACCATATTTGGATAGGGAGGGAGGAGTGAGGAGGCGGGTCTGACCCTGTGTCCATGTTTTATAAACAGTCTATGCTGGAGGACCACGACTGGAATGAAAAACATTTCAGCTTAAAAAAACTTTCAATCACTTTCCTTGGCCATGTGACATTACCAAGGAGAGTAGCAGTTTGTTGGAACAGTTCATATGTACTACTATAAATATCTAGCATTGTCGTATGCAAGTTACTCAACATGGTCCAATCAAATTGCTCCAAACATTTTGTTCCACCTACAAATTGTGTTATTGCTGGAAAAACACCATAATATAGAAGTTACCCCTCTGGAAATGCTGTTTCACTGTGACTGTAAATGCTCCACTTTGTTAACCAGGTAGCCTCTATTTGTTTTCTCATTGGCTGCTGGAATACAGTGGGTTTTTCTGTATTAAAATAAAAAAATAAAAAATAAAAACAAGGCTGATATGAGTGTTCAGACTGAACCAAATAAGTGAAGTTGTGACCTGTAAACCAAAAACAAAGAAACACACTGAACCTCTTTGTAGAGCTATGTGGAGTTGCACACTGGTTATATAAATCACAGATAATTGCAGCCTCAAATCTGAATGAGCCTCCTCCTCCTGCTCTCCTCCTCCTCCTCTCTTACGTTTCCACTGCTCCAGTGGCAGGTCTGTGTTGTCCATGGTCTGATCGTACGGCAGCGCCTCAGTCTCCTCCTCCACATCTCTGAAGTCGCTGAAGAAGGGAAGCTCGAGAGCCTCCGAGGCGCTCACCCTCTGCTCGGGGTCCAGAAGCAGCATCTTCTCCAAGACGCACACGGCTGCAGCACAGACAGAACAAAGTCAGGATGATAAGTGATGAACAAACCGAGGTATACACCAGAGAGCGGATACTCTCACCTACCATTTGAACTAGCTTTGGAGAAAATGGAGTGCAAATCTTTTTTTGGCACTTTTGGGAGACTTCTGATGTAGTTTTTGGCCTGTTACAGGAGAGAGAGAGAGAGGGGAGTGGGGGGAGGAAGGAGAGAAAATACTAGTTATTCAAAACATCATGAGTTTCTAAAAATCACCCTTTTTGAAGCCTAATATATCTACTTAATTATGAAAAGATTTTAGGCTGACCACCAGATCAATGCGTTTTAAGAAGTGCAAACCTTCTACAACCCCTTTGAACTTCACAGCCAGATAATGTTTTATTCTCAAAGGTCAGACTCTGAGTGGATATAACCCGAGGTCAGGACTTACATCTTGACTCTGCAGTTTCACAACAAAGTCAGCAGTTGGAGTTCCTGTGATCTTCATGATTTCTCTCAGCTGGTCCAGGTCTGACAGCAGATGGGGTTAAAGGAATCCTGTGTTTTACAACAGTGGGCTCAACAGGCAGACACAGTGAAAAGTTAAAGGATAAATTCTTTGCCATTCAAATTAAGCTGGACTGACGATTGGTCAAGGATACGATCATTTCCTTTGAACAGCGGCTTTCCCAGGAGCATCTCCGCCATGATGCAACCTGCCGACCAGATATCCACTGCACACACAAAGCACAAAGCATAACTTTTGGTTTTTCTGTGATTCTGGGTTACAACATAGTGTTAAATGTGCTCTGCTGAAGAGCTTTACCAGTTTGTGTGTAGTGCATCCAGCTGAGGATGACCTCAGGCGCTCTGTACCAGCGTGTCACGACGTAGCCGGTCATTTCAGCATCAGCCTGCCTCGCCAGGCCGAAGTCAAGAATCTAGAGCAAAATAAAAGGCAGAACTGTAGCATACAGATTTATGGACAGCTGTATAAAGATAGTTTCATGTAACGTTGAATTACCTTTAGCTCACAGTCTGGGTTAATGGCTAAATTTCCAGGTTTAAGATCCTGAGGGAGGAAACAGATGTGAGAGAGTTAGAAGGGAAAAATATTGATTATTAGGCTAAAATTGGAAAGATTCCAGCGATACGCATGGGAACCCTGGATCCCTGAACTTTGACTTGAAAGCTGCTGCCTCCTCAACCGTGTTTACACTGGGGTTTAAAAAGCGTCTTGGGTGATCGGATCAGGTCGAAGGTTCACAGCCCAGACAAACGTTTGTTTATACCCATATTTAACATGCATCTCCAAACTGTCCACGTGTGTTCAGATGTTACTATGGAAACATCAGGGCCCATGCACAGTTTTTACATCACTGACTAGAAGAGCATCACAGTTTGTGAACAGTTAGCACTGTTAGCTAAAAGAGAGGAGAAGGCACAATGATTCATGAACTATTGTACATGTATGCACTGTTCCAAGTGAGAGGACGAAGTCGTTTAGGAGTTGTAAATGAGCGCAGGGCAAGATGAAGGAGACTGAACAGTCCTGCATTGATGAAGTCTTTTCTGATATGTTCTTGTCGAGGAAGCATCAGGACACACTTGCATTTAAACTACAAAAGATATGTGGTCTTGTGCATCCCATACCACCTCTACATGTGGGCTGAGTGATCGGATCTCATTGCTTTTGGTGGTTGTTTACACTTGTATTTAGCGCTGACCAAACACATTAAGATACAATCACTCAAACCACATGTGGAGGTGGTCTGGGTCATATATGGCCACATATGTTTTGTAGTGTGAACGCTATAGTTAGTTATATGAGTTAGTTAATATGAAAACCGTGCAGCCCTGACGTTGCTGTAGTGACATCCAAACACAAGTGGTCATCACATTAAATACAGGTGTGAATACAGATGTGTCTCAACTGTCCACTTGGTATCAGATCACCTGAGACACATTTTAAAACCAAGTGTGAACACGCTCACTGACAAACTCTTATTATATCATAAGTGATACATTCTCAGCTGTTACCAAGTGTTGCTATAAGAACATTTCAATAATATGATCACACACACACACTTTGCAAAGCTGGCTGTGTGGGAATCAGGAAGAATGGCACTGAGTGTGAAAGAGAGAAAGCCCCACCCCCCCACCTCCCACCCAAAGACTCATAGTGTGAGAGGTCAAAGTTCACGTACCCTGTGGATGATCCCTGCAGAGTGGATATACTGTGGAGAAAGGAGACACAGGCAACAGTCAGCCCAGCTCACAGAACCCAGGAAAACATAAATTTTATCAACAACGTTATTAACAACCTTCAGCCCTCTCAGCATCTGGTAGACGAGGAACTGCACTCTGTCCTCAGATAACCTCTCCAGCTTCATCAGCTTGCCGAGGTCGGTGCCCATGAACGGCATCACCAGGTAACTGCGGAGGTAAAAAAAAAAAAAGTAGCGGAATCAGAACTATAATCATCTTTATTAATAAGCGTTTAGAAAAAGGGGGAAACTTACAAGTCTCGGAGTCTGTCCAATGAGATTTCAGCAGTGAAAACATCCAACAGACCAATCACCTGATAAGAGAAAAAAACCTCTAACTTGACAAACCTCCTCCTACACCATTATCTTGTTTTTTAATGCGTGCTCTTACATTTTCATGCTTCATGTGTTTGAGCAATCGCAGCTCTCTGTAGGCTCTCTTGGCAAAAAGTTTGGACTGGAAGGGCCGGTGAAGTTTCTTGATGGCCACCTGTGTCCCTGTGCGGCGGTCCCATGCTGAACTGAAATGCATGGACACATCACGTAGTTAAAAACAAAAGATTCAACTGGTTTGACTCTGAAACTAAAATTCAAAGTGGAATAAAACCTCCAAACATTTGATGTATTCCTCTGGAAATCTACTTAAAACCATCTGGACTTTCTGATACAACAGTTCTTCCCTAATGTTGATTACACCTGTATCTGAGTCACAGTGTAAAAAAAAAAAAAAAAAAGCCCAGTTGTGACTGAAAACAAACTAATGGTTCATTCTGTGCACTTCACTCAGGCTCTTTGACGCCTCTGGACAATGAGACTGGGGGGGTGGTTTTCTTTGTTGACCCTCATCCACACAGCACAATGCAAAGAGGGGCCCTGCAGAGCCAGCTGTGCACAAACTACTCTCCACAATATCCCACACAACCACAAACTGCTGCTTACATGGAGTATAGGAGTGTACTTTAAAGTGGAAGCATGACACAGTAAAATCACGATCAGACAAATTATCCACGCAGGGGGCAGGTCACGTTTTTATGTATTCATAATAAGACATGACAAAACATAACAGCTGACAGTTTAAACGTGTGGATAAGGAGCAGAATATAAACTTCATCAACACTGCTCTGCGTTTCCACTTCCTCCACTCACCACACAGTGCCATAGGCTCCCGTTCCGACCTGCTTCAAGTCCCGGTACCTCTCCGGTACCTCCCACACGGTTCGGTTCACCTCCTGCCGGTAGAATCCCGTCCTGGACCGCACAGACATACTCCACCGACGAGGCTGAGGTCAGGGTGTCTGTCCGCTCCCTGCTCTCATGTGAAGAGAAAAAAGTTTTATTTTGGATGCGCAAAGACGCACAGTCCGTGGCGCAGTTCAGAGTGTCCAGATGAACCGGCCGACCACTTGTGCGTCTCACGGGGTCGCCGGTCACACCCCCCAACACACACAAACACAGACATTGTTAGTCATGGCTCCTGGTCGCCCAGGGCAGTCTATGGGTGTGTCTACAATGTTGGGGGATAAAGCTGTAGAACATCTGCCCTCCCTGAGGTTATATGCTGCACTGCTTCTGTTACCACCCTGCAGAGTTCAGCTCAGGCTCATATCATCACACACTGTGGCCTGCAGTCTGCAAATCAGATATTGTTTACTGTACAGTGTCTGTGTTATACTATACTATTCTGTATTATGCTACACTATACTCTATGATGCTATAGTTAAGCTCTGTTACTCTGCAATACTAAATACTATGCTAAGCTTTGCTGTAGTATACTATGCCATACCATGCTATGATATACTTTGCTACGCAATGTTATTTCATGCTATTCTATACTAGGCTATGCTATACTTTATGCAACGTTATACTATACCATGCTGTAGCGTACTATACTACACTGTGCTATACTATGCTACGCTATACTGTACTATATGCTATACTATAAATCACTATGCTATACTATGGTCTGCTCTGCTATACTATGCTACTTCATGCATGCTCTATGGTATTCCATGCTCTCGGCTACTATACTATACTATACTATATACTATACAATAATAAGTGATGCTATGCTATCCTATACTCTTCTATATAATCCCATCATACTAGTACTGTTAACATGTTGGGTTATACTATACTACATTGTACTATGCTGTAACATACTCTGCTGTAAAATACTTGTACTATACCATAATATAGCATGCAGTAAGACTACAGTTCACTCTGTATAGTCTTACTGTGCTGATTCTTCATCTGATTCTTCGTCTGAAACCGTTACAGTCTACTTTTATTGTATACATTTAACCAGAATTATTCTGCATGAAAGTTATATGGACAAAAGTATGTTGATACCATGACTTAATAACGAATAACTGATACAAAAGTTAACATTGAACATTTTATTACAAAACCATGGAGGTACTTCACTGTTATGGTAAAGGGTTTTTTCTAGAACTTATTACCTGGCTGCAGAAGTCGCTCCCAGTCATCCACACAAGCACAATATCAGGAACTGAAGTTGGGTGATGAGACCTGGTTCAGGAGGTTGAGATCAGGACTCTGTGCATGGCAAAAAAATGTCCTTATGGACTTTACTGGACCTGAAATGGGCCTTCTCCTCATTCTTACCATAAAATGGAGAGTATGCCATACTGTGTACCGGAGCATTGTGTTTTACTGGAATCACAGAGCCTAGCCCAGACATAAATCACTTAGGCATGTCCACATAGTGACACAGAGAATATGTGAGACAGAGAACATGGTGGCAAACAGAAATTATGGTGTTTATTCTGTAGAAGCCAAAAAAAACAACCAAGTCATGTCACCCGTCGATGAATGAGAAAATCATCTGAATCATTTGCAAACCGAGAGCTGACATTCATTTTAGGGATTTGAAACTCATGGCTACAGTTAAATCACATGCCACCACGTATTCAGAAGTCACCTCTAACTTGTAACATACATACATACATACAGTATACATATACATTCAGTTTGCAGTTGCTATTCAAATCCACCACATGTACAACATCCACATAATGACACTTTAACATTCAGCTTTAACGCGCTTTGACTGAGACACAGGTGGGATTGGTTTGGACTGAAAATTCAACACTTTGCAATCTAGTGTTAGTGGACAACTTGTTCAACAGGCTACATGTGGCACTCCAGTGTGAACCAATACAGGAAGAAAATAGCTCAGCGCAATTTTTCTTCTTGTGTTTGTCAGGAATGACTTGGAAATGGTTAATTCTTGTTTTAATTGTGCTAATGTTAATACGAGGCAGAAATATTCTCTGTGGTTGAGTTGAAGTAAAGCGGAATGAGACCAGTCAATTTTACAACTGTTTTGAAATCCATTTTAATCAAGCTAGCAGCTGGTTAGCTAAAATACTACATTCACTTTCCTTCTGATAATGGCAGCAATACTCCTCAAACGAGTACCAAACATGTATATTCTGGTCATACTTTTATATTAGTATTACAACTGAGGCTAGTCGTATTTTAACTGAGCTATCTGTGGGCTAACATCTGAGCTGTGTAGCATTTTAGCCAGCCTACTACTGCTTGACATTAGAGGGCCAGTTAGACAAACTAGTTGACCTAGAAAGTACATACATCCACATGACATGGGTCCAGATAGTATGTAGGCTAAATTTAAAAATATATCTGCAGAAATATAAAGCGGATGTATGTAGGGTTCTGATTTATTAACGTTTTGTCATGTAGCTAGCTCCACCTGGGTAGATCTCAGACAGATTATCTTCCAATGAGCATCAATACCAACCATCTCTATCCTCTGTTTTGTAGTTGCACTAAAATATCTTCTTTGTCTTGACATTTTCCTTGACATTAACTGGAAAACCTGTGGATTGTTGGCTCTGTGCACTGTAGTTTAAAACAACCAGATAATGTCTCCCTCAGCAAAAAAAAAAAAAAACTCCAAAAAGTTAGCAGAACTAAAACTCCAGTCTATAGTAAGATGAATGACATCAGCAAAGAAGTTGTTTTTTTGTTGCAATAACCTGCATTGAGACCCTTTTACAAATATTACTTGCGTAATATAATGGATGTTGTAATACTGCACTGAGCTATGAACTGAATTAATGTTGATATACACACATGTGAGGTAAAGAACGGCCAGTTTCTTTGCATTGTGGGTGAAAAACAAGGTTAGGTAACACAAAGAGATGACTAATGAGCTCCCTGGCAGCTCGGTGTGAATCATCTGCCTGCGGTGCACGACCAGTTTTTTGCTTAGACGGAGCAACAAGTTGTATAATAGGTTATCATCCAGCGTTGTTACACACCTTCCGGGTACCGTTACAACATATTTGCAATTGTCAATATTGTAAACACAGACAGAGGGGGTTGTAAAGGACACAGCAGAGAAGTATGGAGACCCTGACGGAGCGGCGCCAAAGCTAACAGGTGATCAACAATCAGCCATCAGCAGAAACTGGATATGAGAAGCGAGGTCACACTGTAAACACAGACCTATAATCACTCTGCTCCAGCTTTGGCTTATATTGTTTACCTTGCTAATTAATAGCACAGTTGGTGTTTACTGTTCTGCAAGCAGGAGAGGATGATATCCATCCACGGAAGAACAGTAGCTTTTGTATTTTCTTTATGGAAATGATAAAGACAGAACAGGTTGGTCACATTTCATTCACCGTAATGCCTTTCTCACACACAAACTGCTTCAATACCAGTGTGACAATAAGCAGTCCTAATGGTTAATATACAGTACCAGTAATATGCTGTAACAATAAAACGCACAAAAATCATGCATCAGTAGTATGCAGGCTAAATGCTAAGCTGTTCGGTGACGTGTGATGACATCGCTGCAAGCCTTTAAACATGGATTCCATATATGAAAGCGGTGACCGTTCATGGCGTTCGTCTTGATGAGGGGGTGAGACAGCGTTTCTGTCGTAGCTTTGGAAATCCTAGTGTGCATTTTATTTTTTTTTAACCCTCCTGTCAGACTGTAAACACAGTTCAGTTACGTAAAGTTGCTCCCTCGTATGAATCCTCACGTCTGATCCCCAACGGTTCCTCGTTTTACCCTCAGTGAGCAGAAACATAACAGGAGGCAACTTTCACCACTGGAGATCCTTTTTTTTTAATATTTGTTTCTAAAATGCTCCCTGTATTTGTAAATGTGTGCATCTGATCCCATGGAGACCATCCAGCCCTGCTGCTCAGGCAATCAAACAGTTGTTTTCTCCCACAGTTCTTCTTACAGTCAGTGAGTACGTGGTCCTTCTGCAGGTAGAGGGTGAGGAGGAGGAGGAGGATGAAGAGGTTTACTGCTCCACCTGAAGGCTATCAGTCTTGCTGCCTGATGCTTTGAAGCTGCTCACCTCTTCGAATACCAACTCTGAGGACATATGTGACGAATCAGGGAGAAGAAAAAGCACATTAGTGTGGATGCAAATGGCAACAGCAGGTTGATGTAATGGTGCATTTTCCACTATGTGGTAACAGCTGGACTCTACTCGACTACTGCCTTTCCATTAGGAAAAAATACCTGGTAATACTTTTCTAGTACCTGCTCTCCTGTGGTTCTAAAAGACAGGCCAGCGCGGTACTAGCAGGTACTAAAATGTGATTGGTCAAAATTGTCATTGCGTCATCACTGCATGGTAGGTAAATAGTTGTACCAGCAAGCTGACACAGTCTACACAGTGATAGGCAGAATATTAAGTTTCTACAATGTGGGAAAAAAAACAAGTGCAATAACATGCTTTAGTACAACGTTAAAATTAGATTTAAAAAACATAACAGGGGATCCTGAGCTCTGACACCCAGTCGATATAACAACTGACTGAGGTTCTCTGAGAACATTAAAGCACATTTTTAAACAGGCTCGGACTTAACGAATTAACATATTTGAAGTTAAAACAACTAATTTCTTGCCCGAAAAAAAAAAACACTCTCTGTGACACTACAACATTACTTCATGAACCTTTTCCTATCTACTACTATCCTCTACTATCCTCTGTAATGAAATCGACCACCTTGGTATCAAAGCAGAGTTGAGTCCAGAAGAGCTGATATCACATAGTGGAAAAGACCTAAGGATTCAGCCTGGTGATCTGTTGAAACATCAGCTCCGAGGTGTTTCACAACCTACACAATCCCCTGCTGAGTTTCAATGCAATCATATTCATGACGTCTCCAAATGTTTCAAAACCCATAATACTTGGTGTAGTCAGCATTCCTGCAACGCCAATGTGGGATTAAGCTCATCGTTGCATAACCCCCAAACTGAAAAGCTGCAGCTTAAGGGTATTGTCTCCTCGCTCTCACTTCCTTGTATAAACACTTTCAATAAGATATTTTTTGACTTGCAGAGGAGGAAGCTGCACAACGGGCACCAAACATCCTAGACATTTTATCTTACACTGGGAACAGACCACAGACTGCACACAACACACCCAACAACTTTCTGGTTGTTGAATCAGACCTGAGGACTCAGTCGGCTTACTACACAACAAACCTACACACTATAAATGTTTTATTGGTCTATGTAATTGAGTAAATACTAAATTAGCTCCATGCTGGGTTAAATTTTTATTGTTTGTATTTATCATTTTGTTATTGTTACCCAACATTTTGTTGTTTTTATTGATTATTTTGTTGCATTTACTCAACATTTGATTATTTGTATTTATTATTTTATTGTATTTACCTAACCGTTTATTGTTTTTACTTTGTTACTTATGTTAAACCGACTTCCAGCGTGTGGTTTTAAAGAAACTTACCCAGCATGTACTTAACAAGTTTACCTGGCAACTGTAAACATCGACTGAGCCCAACTGGAACCAACTTGGTCCAACTTAGCCTGACCAGTCATAAATGTCCAAATTCAATTCATAATTAACATAAAACTCATTCAGTGTGTTCCTGGCTTTACACATAATCTAACAGTCCTTGTCTATTAACACTACAGTGGAATTAGGTGTTTCAGGTTTTGTTCTGTTAAAGCTTTACCTTTCCATTCCTCTAGAGTTCGGTCTTTGCTCTCCAGTGTTTGGTCATAAGGCGGGGCCTCCGGCTCATCATCTGGATCGTGGTACTGTGAGAAGTAGGGGTGGGACAGAGCCTCGCTGGCTGAGATCCTCCCATCACAGTCCAGAACCAGCATACGCTTCAGTAGATCAACAGCTAACACAAACAAACAGGTGAAAGAGAGTTTGGAAATTGAAGGAGGTGCAAAACCAGCTTAACCTCTAAACAAATTTCCAATTTGCAGCACGTAGAGAGCAACCTGAGAGTTTGCAGACTCTGAATTTGGTTTCAATTGAATTGAAGAAGCAGATAATTTAATCTGTGGTGCTTCACCCACCTAGCGGATTCGCTCCTCTAAAGATCTTCTCCAGGTCCTGTTGGGGCATGAAGGGCAGAGACTGGATGTACTTCTGTGCCTGTAAATACAGACCAGCGTTCAGCTTGTGGCAGGTACACATCGTATTTATGTAGAACGGACGAAGCCAACATGACGTCACCAGTTGTTTGTGGAATTGTATTTTGAAGTCAGGAGTTTGGCATTTGAAGATGTTGGTTGCTTGGAGCCAGTAGTGACCATATTTGGATATGATGGGAGGAGTGAGAAGGCAGGTCTGATCCTATGAGACTTGACTTCAGCACTACAGGTCTATTAATGAACGGACCTGTCAATCATCACCACGCCCCTGAATCATCCTATTTTTGAAGCCT
>OOFC01016777.1:21496-32786 GCA_900323345.1 Pseudochromis fuscus
ATGCAGGATTGTGGCCCTCGAGGACCAGGATTGGGCACCCCTGTTCTAGACTCTGTGGGGTTGAGTCCTAAAGCCAGTGGCGTAAATATGGATGGTGCAACCGGTGCAGCTGCACCAGGGCCCAGACGCCGTCAGGGGCCCATGAAGTCCGGAACTGCCACATGCTCCGTTATTGTGAACAGAATTAGCTTGGGGCGGGTCGGTAAGGTGACGCTGAGTGGCTGGTATGGGAGGAGGAAAAGATCTTTTGTCCAATCACGTTGATACCTGTCAGTCATGATGAGTTGCGCTGGTGTGAGGTGAGTTGTTTCTCATTTCAGCAAGAAAAAAAAAGCAAGCGGATGAAAATTGACGAGAAAAACGTAGCATCATGTTTAGCGTTAGCCTAGCCTCTCTTGAGTGACTGTGCGTGTGCGTCCGTGTGTCCCTGTGTGTGTGTGTGTGTGTGTGTGTGCCTGCCTGCGTGTTCGGGCGGGGGTGGGGGCTCAAAAAAAAAAATCTTTGCACCGGGGCCTATACCCATGATGTTACGCTAGTGAAGCTAACTATGTAGTTCATCTGAGAGGACAGTTTAAAAACTCTGCAGGCAGTACATTCAGTACATTATGAATTCTGCATTCAGTGTGTGGCATGCAGCAGATATATTATATCGCTGTAAATTACCTTGAGTCCTCGGAGGAGTTGGTAAATTAAGAACTGAACGTGCTCGTCTGACAACCTCTGAAATTTGACAATGTTATTGAGGTCGGCGCCCATCAGGTTAGTCACCAGGTAGCTGGAAAAGAGGAGAGAGTGTGTACGTGTGAATAAACGAGGGGGGGTGGTGGTGGTGGTGGTGGGGTTCTGTTGGAAGAGAATCTGCGATGCTGCCATGGCAACCATCAGACATCTCTACAAGCCTGTAATCCCCCTAGGATCACTTGGATATCCATCACCGTGCCCTCTAATAACAAAAAAAAAACATATATCTATTTTTGGTGGACAGCTGTGCAGCTTGTAGTAAACACCGAGGGGTGAAGAAGAAAACAGAGATTTACAGTTCATTGAAGTCTTCTAGCGTCGCGGCAGGTGTGAAGACGTCCAGCAGCCCTATTACCTGCAGAGACGGAGACAGAGACAAGCACAGCGGATCAATAACCGAGCGGAAACGTGCAGAGAACTGCGACTGTCTGTCTCGGGGTATTTATATAAGGCCGCACTAACGTTCTCGTGTTTCATGTGCTTGAGGAGCCTGAGTTCCCGGTACGAGCGGCGACTGTGGATCAGGGACTGGAAAGGCCTGGACAGCTTCTTCACCGCAACCTTCTGCCTCAAGACCACATCGTACGCCGAACTGCAGGGAGAGAGCGAAACGAAGCATTAAAAACCTGAGTGTACTTTAATGTACCTGAATTATCACTGCATCACGCACGTTATAAGTTAATACCAAGCTACTCCTTCAGACCTGATATCCGCTGTAGATAAGAGTGTGTGATTAATGCTTCACAGTGGAAAATGAGAGTGGCTGCCAGAGAGACAAACACAGACAAAGAGAAGGAGAGAGTGAAAGAGGATGTGGTGGAACAAGAGAAGTGAGGATGTCAGATATTGTAAAAGTGCCTGTGCTCTTTTTTTTTTTTTTCATTTGCCTCTTTTGAAATGGAAATGTCATTCCAAGTATCGAACGCCGAGCCACGCTGCGACTGCTGCCTTTGTGGTGCCAGTGTCTCTTCAGCCCTGCCAGCTTTGCGACAACTCACAAGAATCATAATAATAATAATAACGATGGTGATGATGAAGATGATACTGCAGCCATCAGAGAACGAAACAGACAAACAGGAAGGAAACATGGGTGAGGATTGAGCAATGCTGCAGAATTAGAGCACAAAGCAAGAAGTGAAACACTGACTGGAAAAAGTGGACAGTTAAAGTAGGGTACAGAGATTTACACTACACAGTCACCATGGTGTCAAACTCTTCATCATGTGGCCTTTACTATTAGTCTGACTGACTGATTGTTGATTATTAAAGAGGGAAGTCCCCTCTTGGTTACACTTGAAGTTCTCATGAATACATAATGTACATTTCAGGAGTTTCTCAGTAATTGAGTATACCAATGTTGAAACCACTGATGTTCCACTGAATTTTTTTCAGCTTATGTAGCAAAATCTGCAGCACTGAGGCTGTATGTGACTCCTAGTTTCCAATGTGGGTGAAGACTATTTAGTGATTCTCACATTATATATTTTTTTTAATTGAGCCACCCCTCCTCACTCCTAACCCAACCCTGTGTCTTGCTTCACATCAGTCTGATCTTAGGATGGATAAAATGCTCAATTTGAAGATTTGTTGTGTATAGTTCAAAATATACAGATTTGTTTTAGAGAATTATATTTATTTTAAAAACTTTTAATTGATAAAATAACCAAACTGAATTGTCTGTTTTGGGTAATCTGGTAATACCAGTGTTGTAGTCAAGACCGTACCAACCAAGACTGAGACATTTGGAGGTCAAGACCGAGACAAGACCAAGGCTGTATATATCCAAGAAAAATCACAACAACACAGAACCAAATGACCAGTATCTTTGTTTTTTAAATTAAGTTGGCTGTTACATAATTGCAACAGCCACAAAAACTAATTTTCGTAGCGTCTCCAGTTGTCTTCATCCTCTTACTGTGTACAGGGGACATGTCACATAGACTGCATGACACCAAGAAGGCAGCAGCTATATTCTACTTTTCTCACTTATCACAGTAGTGCTGGCCTGGTCTTGACCGGTCTTGATCAAAAAACCCGAGTCCACCCTGTCTGAGACCGAGACAAGACCGAGTAAAAATGCCTTTGATTCCGAAACGAGACTGAGACCCTTAAACTGTGGTCTCAAGATCGGTCTTGAGACTAAGACCGATGTCGAGTACTACAACACTATTAAATACTCATTTAAACAAATCCAATCTTTAGGATATACTTTTTAAAAAACAGTCAGATATATTGGAGTAGACTCTTGTTAAAGGTTGGTTTCACACTCATACCAGTTTCATTTTTGAGAAACAGTTGCTATGCAGCCATACACAGTGCCATCGTACACAGTGGGGACAGTGCAGCCAACAGTTCAAGCAGGGCTGTCTGAAAATGGACCTTGAACTTCATGAGGAGAAGTTATCCAGTTGTTCATCCATCAACATGCAGCTTCGGCTTTGTCCTCTTTCTTAGTGGGTACATATCCACCATGTTTGTTGATGTCAAAAAACTTTGACTCTGAGGTCTGAGATACTCCACAGCTTCCACTGCTAACGTAAAGGATGCATTAAAATATGAGGGCAGATCATTCCTACACATTTCTTTACATTCATAAAGGCGCCATAAATATATTCTTTTTACGTAAGGCAGCAAAAAAGCATCTTCTCCTTTAAATTCACACCACTGTAGTGAAAGTATAAAACCCAGCCATTATGCCATTACTGTACTCAAACAGTCTGAAGGAGACTTTAATGTAAGGATGTGTATTTGTTGATGTGTCCCCTCGCAGTTTAATAAATGTGCTCTTTTCTTCCCCGCAGTCTGGTCACCTTGAGACATTTATATATAGAAGTGCATTAAATGATGCATGCATCCTGTTTTCCCCACAATATAAATATCACTGTATCATGTCTCAGTGACCGATGATGCTCATATGCTTGAGTAAACTACACTCCTGCACGGTTCAGTGCATCCATGTGGCTCAAAAATCACCTGCTGCCAGTCCCGGATGTTCCCGCCGGGCTTAGGCCAGGACGTCAGCCAGTCTCCTCCATCTGACACGAAACAGGCCTCGCCGCCTCACACATACCTTCCTCCCTGCCATCTACCATACATGGGTCTGGCTGCACCACTCTCAACACACACTGCCAAGCCAAGGCATTGATTTCCTCTCCTCTCCCTTTTTTCTCAGTATTTTTTTATATTCCAGCTCTAAATGCACCCTGAGTTTCGCAAAAGGGAGCAAGCAGAAAATGAGCTAATATCCAGTGTGAATTAATTCAAGTACAATGTTTATCCACCAAGGAAAAACCCGTTTGTATGTACATACATCTGTCTATCTTAACAGTTAATGGGATTCATTGAGATTAGATCAAGAGAAAGCCGTGTATGATCTGCATACATTTGGTACGGGGGGGAGGGGTTCAGTAATTTGTTCTGCAGATTCTTGTGCAAATGGTTTCCTGCATCAAATTTTATGCATTTAGAAGAACTGTTTGACATTCAATTTCTTTGTGGGTGAGAGTTAGATGACAAGATTGTTATGACTCGTATGTCTGTATGTGGAATATTTAACTACACATTAAAACTGTGTTGGGTTGTTTTTACCCAGAACGGGGTAAATATTGGACTGACTACATGCTGGGTTAATGAAACCCAGGAAGATGGGCTCTTTTTACCCAACATTTTATTGTTACTGATTCAATCGTTTAAATTTTTTACTAAAAAATTTACTGTTTTTACCCAAAATTATATGTTTTTTATGTTTTTTCTGTTTTTACACACATTTTTGTTGTTTTTACATAAAATTAAATTGTTTTTATGCAGAATTTTATTGTTTTTTCGCAGCATTTTGTTCTATTTCTTCTCAACATTTTATTTTTACTCAACAATACATTGATTTTAGCTGACATTTCAATTTTTTTTAACCAACATTTTATTGTCTTTAGTCAACATTTTGTTATTTTAACTCCCATCTTACTGGGTTTAATTAAAACAGAATGTAGTTATATAATATTCACCCATTTTTGGGTTAAAACAACACAGCACTTTTTAATGTGTACAGCTAGTTAGCTTAGCATAAAATCCAACATCCAGGGAAACAGCTGGTCCAGCACTTCTAAAGCTCACAAATGTTCATGTTACATCTTGTTTATGTGTCCAATGTGTAAAACGATTTTTTGTGGATTGGATTGAGGACAGAGTGAGGCCAGCTCCACCTCCCCGCTTCCAGGTATTACATTAAGTTAGACTAACAGCTGCTGCACATAAATTTATGTTTATTGGACAGATATGAAAGTGATATTGATCTAAACCCTTGCAGGGGAAGGGAATGAGCTTAATTTCACATTTGGGTTCATTTCAAGTTCGGACTGCAACTAGCCATTGTTTTCATGACAGATTGATCTGCAGATGTCAGAAAATCCTTGCAAAACTGTCTATTAAATGAGAAAAGTCCAAAGTGACATCTTGAAATTGCTTGTTTTGTCTTAATAATGGTTCAGACCTGTAAGATATTCAGTCTGAATTCAGATAAGACAAAGGCAAGTAGAAATTCTTCAAAACTATAATCAATATCCAAACCTGATACATGATAACATGATAACATGACTGGTACAAAGCTTAAAAAAAAACAAAAAATAAAACAACTTCAAGCAATTTCCCAAAAGATTTGGCAACTATAGTTTCTGTCAAATGTTACAAGTTGAAGACTATTTTCAGCTGCAGATTCATACATATTGATAAATTCTGACAGCAACAGGACCATAGACTGTTTGTAGAAATGGACGAAGCAACTGGGTCTCAAAAAGGAAGCCAATGCAGAAGTGCAAAAAAGTGCAATACTCCCAGTGGCCACCAGATGCTGGCTCCAAAAACTCTGCTCCAGTTGACTTCAAATAAAAAAACAATATAATTTTCAATAATGAAATATTCAGTCTTTTTTTTTTTTTTCCCCCAAGTCATTCTGATGTCAGTTAAAGTTCAGTTCTTCTTCTCAGTGATCTGGTCCATCTGAAAATCATTTCATCATTAGTAGATATCAGGCTATACAAAGAGGAGGATTTAGAGGCATGGTTAGCTTGAATGACAGGTTTGGTCTCCAATGAAGCTAGACCTGCACTTGAGTCTCATACACATTCAGTGGGCAGGGTCAGACCCACCTCCTCACTCCTCCCTTCATATCCAAATATGGTCACTTCTGGCTCCAAAAAACCAGCATGGTGATGTTTAAATACCAAGTTCAATGAAAAATACATACATTAGTGTTTAGTTTGACTGACAGCTCTGGTCTCCAATGAGACCAAACTCGAGTCTCAAACATATTGGACAGTGATGTCAGGTTCGAGTGTTAGACCCGCCTCCTCACTCCTCCCTGCATATCCACATACAGGTGATTAATCTATTTAATAGACTGTTAAACAACATGGTCCATGTCTATATACAGCCAATGCTTGATTCAATAGGGAAGTGAGACAGTGAGGTTCATATTCAAATATAGTCACTTCTGGCTCCAAACATCCAACATGGTCACATTCAAAGGCCAAACCCCTGGCTTCAAAATGTGAGTCTACAACCCAACACGTGACATCATGTTAGCTTCGTCTTTGGCCATTGCACTTCGCCTGGTACTGACCAGCAGATTCTCCAACTGCATAGTAGTTGCATTCACGCTCTAATTTTGGTGCACTTTGTACTGTAAAAGAGACGAGGTGGCCGAGTGGTTAAGGCGATGGACTGCTAATCCATTGTGCTCTGCATGCATGGGTTCGAATCCCATTCTCGTCGGTGATTACTTTGACTTTAGTCTTGACATTTGTGTCTTATACATATTATGAAGAACTCCTGGCTTCAAAGCACAAGTCTATAAACCAGAGTTACTCAATCCTGGATGTGAAGCGAGGAGTTTAGCAACTGAACGTCACCATGTTGGTTGTTTGGAGCCAGAAGTGACCATATTGTGGACTGGTATATGGTTTATAGCAGAGGTACTATCCTGCATGTTTTAGATGTGTCCTTCTTCCAACACACCTGATTCAAATGACCAGCTCATCATCAACCTCTGCAGAAGCCTTATAACGATCCTTCATTTGAATCAGGTGTGTTGGAAGAGGGACACATCGAAAACATGCAGGATAGCGGCCCTCGAGGACCAGGATTGAGTACTTCTGCTATAAACCATGTACCAGTCCACAATATGGTCACTTCTGCCTCCAAACAACCAACGTGGTGACGTTCAGTTGCTAAACTCCTCGCTTCACATCCACAAACCAACAGGTGATGTGACATTAACTTTGTTAATTTCTATCCACAATCTCTGGTTTCTCTTCATTTTACTCAATATTTAATTAACATTGGGACGTAGCATTTTTGATGGGAGATAATGAAACAGTCATGTTTTATTCACAGTTCTCCAAATAACAGGCTTGATGCCAAAGCTCTGGTTTGCTGAACAGATGTTACATATGCTGACATGAGATGAAAGCAGCCTTGATCCGCTCAGGGCGTACATACTCTCTCTGTCGATGTTGAGTCTCTGCCAAACGGTCCAAAAACCAGCCCAATTTTATTTTTTTGTGTGTGTAGAGAAACTGGAGCAGAGAAAAGAATATTCAACGGGATTAGAGATCGACGGCAGAACACTGGGAAGACAATGAGGCTGGATTAGACAGAATATGACAGCATCCGGCAACTTTTTGTCTCATGACTTGTCAAAATTCAGGAGGCGGTGCATGTTAAATTATTAAAGGAGCTTTGGATTTATGGATGCTGCTTGCTCTGGTGTCTTTGCAGCTCTACAATACCTCCCCAGTCATTCCTTAGTAGCACTGTACTGCTCTCTGTGTCTTTTGATCCCCCCTCTCCCAGCGGTAGTGATGGGGGGTAGAAGATCCTCAGCTCTGGCTATAATGGATTATATGAGCTTGTCAGATCTTTGACCTGAGGCCTGCCGTCTCAGGAGGGTGTGCTGAGAGAACAAGCTGCTCATCTGAGATAAATGATGAGGGCTCGTTTCACTGTGCATCTCCAGAGGTGAGACTGTAGAGTATCCTAACACCCCCCGTCATGGCACTACACCTACAGATGTCGTAGTCTTAGCTCCCATCCCCCTGCTGTGTGCTCACCAAGTCTGTGCCACGAGAGAGTCAGTGACAATGGCTGGAGATCAACATTAACAATGCAAGGAAGTGCTCAGTGGGGTGTATAGAGGAATGTCCTTTGTGTATTTGTATAATTTGGAAAACTCGAGGCATTTCACTCATGTTCACACTTGGCCTCCATAGATATGATCTCTTGAGGAACATAAAATTTCTCAGCTAAGTTCCCTGCTGTCCCAGTAGTAGCTTAATTAAACTGAAGAATATTTGATTGGACTGTGATTTGATTTATATAAATAAATCAACATGCAAATAAGACATGAAAAATACATGTTGGAAAGATGCTGTAACAGTTAGCTAAAAGTATCATATAAATGGGCAAAATAATTAGCTAAAACTAATATGCCAATGGTTTTACAAATTTGCTAAAAATTCTAAAGTAATAATCTTTAGCTGAAAGTAAATAGCTAAAATTTATGATTAAATGGCTACAGCAGTTAGCTAAAACTGATATTGACATGGTTGCAATAGTTAGCAAAAACACAACTAATAAGCGTCTAAAGGAGTTAACATAAAGCAATAAATAAATGTGTAAAACAGTAAGTAAACATAAATGATACCTTGCAGAAACAGTTAGTTCATAGTAATGAATAAATGGGTAAAATAGTTATGACTATGTAAATGATTAAAAAAATTTGCTAAAAATAATAACACTTTGCTAAAAACAATGGATAACTACTTGAATAGTTAGCTAAGCCATGATTAAACAGCTGAAGCAGTTAGCTAAAACTAACAGCTATTTGGTTTGGATTAACAGAATTAATAAAAGTTGTAATAGTTAGCTTAAAGTAATGTATAAATGTCTAAAAGAGTTACCTAAAACTAACCGCTAAATGACTGGAAAGTTAGCATAAAGTAGTAAATAAATGCCTAAAACAATTAGCGTAGAAATGGGTACATGTTTGAAATAGCTAGCTTAACATAAGGATTAAACTGTTGAAACAGAAAAGTAAATGTGATTAAAAAAAAAAAAACACACACAAAAAAGGTGAAAGTAATGCAGTTTTAAATAAAGTACTGAAATAGTTACCCTACACTAACTGATAAACAGCTGAAATGGTAAAGGTAGAGCTAATGGTTAAATAGCAAAATAGATGATGTCATGGATAAATGGTTATGAAGGGTTATGTGAGTTCAACTGTTAGGACTGTGATGATATACGTTAGACAAAAAGGATTGAAGACCTGTGTAGAGCACAAATGGAAAAGCTCACACTGTACTTATCACTGTTATATATCACTCTCAACACTAATCTGTCTCCAATGAGGGATATGAGAGTCCCTCACAACTGTTAACACTGACTTCACTAATTAGGGCTAAGAAACGCTCCATAAAATCCTTATTATGAAAGCAGAGAGGAAGCTTACAAAGTGCTATTTAGAGCAATAGATATAATTAATAACTGTAGCTCTGAGGTCTCCATGTTTGCAGAGGCTGACGGCACCTTCAGAGATCATGAGTAACCACTGACTGCCACACAGCTCAGGGCAACACTCTTTCTGTCAACAGAGACCAGATTCATGTTGAATGGATGCTGATAATACTATGATTGTACACACTAAAAAAAAAAACAGAACTGGCCCAATGTATATCAGCTGTTTTTATCCAACATTTTGTAGTTTTAAGTCAACATTTTGTAGTTTTTACCCAACATTTTTCAATTTTTACCCAGTATTTGGTCGTTTTTACCCAACATTTTGCAGTTTTTATCCAGTATTTTGTTCTTTTAACCCAATATTTAATTGTTTCAATCCAACCCATTTTGTTGTTGTTACCTAAAAACAAAAAGACAACAAAATGTTGGGTAAAAATAATTGATTTTTGAATAACAGCCCATCTAAATTAACCCAGCATGTTGTTAGTCCAGTATTTACCCAGTGGTTAAAACAAGCCAACATTTTTAGTGTGTATCATGTGTATCCAAAATAGGAATCAAACCTTAAACTTGGCAGTTTTTGTGCTTTAATTATAAATGCACATAATCGTCCTGAGGCTGAATGAAACAGCTGAGAGCAGAGTCATGATCCAACCCTCTGCTTTTTTAGTCTGGTGCTATTCTGAGCAGACTCTTTAAGCGAGATGGTTATGCACAAAATCAAATACTCCCAAATCGTGAAGCTCGAACAGAGAAGCGCATCCCACAGTCCTATGCTGATTCAGACGGCGTCTCAGCAAACATCATGACGGGAAGTCAGCTGTCAGGATAGAGAAACTCTTTCTGAGGATGGGGTGTGGCTAAATAGGCCGACATATGATCTGGTTTTGTTGCTAGAATGTGTCATCTGACACAATCCGCGATGATATCTGGCGGGTGGTGAGAGAGCGATCCTATCCCACAACAAAAGCTGCTCTCCCACACTTTTGTGACTAAAAGGTCTGACAAAGTGAGACGAAGATGCAGTAAATTCAGCCCACTAGACCAAATTAAAAGCGTCAGTTATGGACACTTCCTCGCCTACACAGAGACAGCCCAAACAGAAAATGATAAATTAAAACTTAACAACCAAAGTACACACAGTGCATGCTCCATCTGGAGAAACTCAGACTCGCTGCCACTAAATCTTCTGCCTCTTTCATCCCATTGGTACAAAGCATGGCAGGATTTGGACTCAGACTTGAAGGATTTGGGAACTTGCAGTCTGAAAAGCTGACCCACAATTTTTAGATGTTTCTCATTGTTGTCTGGAAAGGCTCAGTGGATATTTAGAGGGTGCTGTCATTTGAAAGCTGTCACTTCAGCTTGTAGATAGTGTCACTGCAGAGACATTTTCCAGTTTATATCTTCAAGCTTCATTACAAGGTTTGAGTGTTTCTGTCCATGTGTCTTAGTCAGGATCAGTCAGTGTGTTCACATCTCATTCCCGATTATTCCTCTGGGACAACATGCAAACACTGCTCTCTGCATTTTCTTAGGTAACCATCAGCCTGCTGTTAATAGCTTAATTAATATTGACTGTCAGAAAGAGGTTACCACCGTGACGCATCGCCATGGCAACGGCATCCCACCCGCTGGTTTTGCAGATTTAACTGAAATTAAAGCAAATGCACATGAGGGTGATTCTGTCTATCTGTATCCACACAGAATATAAACAAAGAATAGTGCATGTGTGTGTGTGTGTGTGCAGGTGCATGGAAGAAATATACACACTGATTTAGACTCATGTGCAGGTTTCCAGATGTGGCATGCATCTGCAGAGGAATTAAGACACTATGCCTCTGTGTGTAAGGGGGTGAGGAGGGAGGGGAGGAGGGAGGGAGGGGGTATTTGGGAAATTCCTGTACTGTCTGTGTCAGTCTTTATCTGGGAGCAGTGGACTGACTGAGAGCTGTGGGACAAAAACAAGCCCTGCAGACCTGCTGTGTCTTTCCATATGGGTGACAACACAATGACACCATCTGCACGTCAAACATAA
>OOFC01016778.1:0-13612 GCA_900323345.1 Pseudochromis fuscus
GGGGTGGGCAATCCTGGTCCTCGAGGGCCGCTATCTTGCATGTTTTAGATGTGTCCTTCTTCCAACACACCTGATTCAAATGATCAGGATCATTATCAGACTTCTGCAGAGCTTGATGACGAGCTGGTCATTTGAATCAGGTGTGTTGGAAGAAGGACACATCTAAAACATGCAGGATAGCGGCCCTCGAGGACCAGGATTGCCCACCCCTGGTTTAGGGAATGGTGATGTTAACCAATTGTCATTTCACTTTGAAACGACATTTAAGGTCCTCAGAGGATGTAACTTGTTTTGTCCTGTCCAAGTTTTTGCAGTAGTAAAGTTTTACCATCAGCTTCAATACTTCTTTGTGTATATGTGTACTCCTAAAATAAGAACAAGCTGCAATGATATGTTGAATATTTGACTGACAGAAATTTTTAAATTAGCAATTACTTTGATAATCAATAGGTTTTTTGACTGCTGGTCAGCCAAAAAAAAAGAAAAGACACTTAAAGAGGTCCTCAGCCTCAAGGTTGGAAACTTATTCTGGACTTTTAAGCATTAAACAATGAAAGTTATGATTCACCAGCTCTGAAAGTTTTAGTTCCTGCCTTAGTGTATTTTCAAAGTAGCTGATGCAAAATATAAAATGTGAAGCCAGTCCTCCCACTCATGAGAAACTCCTCTAATTTACAATATATGTGCAAATACACAGAGACCTTTGTTTTGTGACCACCCTGTGACCATTCATTACACTCTCTTCACCTGCTGTAAAACACATTTTGGACCTCAACTGTTACCTGTACAGCAGTTTGGTTTTCAGTGAGCTACCAGCATCCTGTAGATCCTGTCACAGATCTATCACACTCCCTTCACTGTCCTATCACTTCATGTCATAAGTTTGGTATGAACATTCCTTGACCACTTTATTTTGCTTTTTATTTCTGGAGTCAAACAGATGGTTAACTCTGGGCTTTGTGCCTCTGTATGCATTGCTTCTCCTGGGCAAACTGCCCACTTCATCCCCAGACTTGAACAGGGTCTCCCTGGGGAGAGTCATAATACCATCAGGCCTACTTATACCTCTGATTATGCGTTGCTAGGTCTGCCGTTCGATTGTGTTAATATAATGACCAACGCTGTATACGACTATTAAATGATGTTTTCCCTGCATTACAATAATGCTTATTCTGAGCATGGCTGCAAGACAAAGTTTATTATGTTTCCTACGGATCAATAGAAACTTAGATTTATAAATACAGATTAGCATAGTGAATAACAATTAAGAGGAGGAGTGGATCGATATCACTCAAAATAAGTTGGATTCAGACAAAGCCTCTCTGGGGATTTCCAGCCAGCTTAGCCTCTGACTCACTGAAGGGAGCAACAACAGGGGATCGCAGGCTGAGAGGTGTAGGGAATGGGATTGTGAGGAGGAGGAATTAAGAGTCTGCGATTTTTGACAGTGGTGCACGGAAGAGTTGGAAAAAGGGTGGACGACGACAACGACGACGGTATTTGGAGGGAGGTTGATGGCGTGAATAAGGGAATGGAGGATGGAAGAAAAAGCAAGGATGTAAAGGATAAAGGATTAGCAGGGATGATAAAAAAACACACAGGGCTAGTGAGGAGATAGAATTAGAAAGGATAAGAAAGACAAGATTTGAAATAAAGGAAAATGGGAGCTTGAGATGATGGAAAGGATTGGACAAGAGAAAGAGGAGCAAGCATCGGGAGAGGGTGCTCGGTGGGGAAGTGGGGTGCTAATTCAGAGAATGGATGTGAATAGCAGCCAAGGCATTTTTGTATTAACATAATTAACAGATGGTGTTAGTGATTAGGTTACATGCGATTCAGGAAGCCAGGGTTGTTAGCTGAGTGTTAAGGCTGCACATTCTGTCAGCCATAAAAAAAAAAGACAAAAAAAAAAAAGATCGGAAAAGAACAATGTCAGTAGAGGGAATTAAATCAACAACACCTACACACATTTAAACACACAACTGTGGGGGAAGTGGGGGTGTACCCGCACATATGCATTTGTGTAAAACACTCGCCATGCACAGACATAAAGTACGCGAACACGCACGGATACACACACCCCTTTACACACGTATAATAAGATCAGTAACACACACACACTAGTCCAATTGCAGACTTAAAATGCATTGTTTCTGGGTTTTTTTAGTGTACCGGCGAGGGACATAAAGGCATTTTATGAGCCATGGCCCACTTTCAAAGCTTTGTCTGCTATAAACACAGCTTTGATATGAGAATAGTGACATGCTGCTGGGAGAAGACTCTTTGTGACTCAGTAAAATATAAAAATAGTCCTGTTGGCTCACTAATGTGAACATGGTGATGGCTTTTGTTCTGCGTGCTATTGTCTGTAACTATAGGCAGAAGTGTGTGTGTGTGAGTGTGTGTGTGTGAGTGAGTGAGAGAGAAAGAGGAGAGGAGAGATTACACCTGGTTTAGCCTCAAAGGGAACTGCCGCACTTATGCATATGTACAAGTGTATGTTTTGTATTATGCTTTAGTCTGGCCTATTGAGTTGCTTATACAGCACTGTTCCCACCAGTTGTGATTCGCTCTTTCACCTGTTTGATATTATATTGTATTACTCACTTCACGTCTGCTGCCATGTGAACGTGTCTGTCTGTGTTTGTGTCTGTCTGTATCTCCGACTGTCACATCTGCCAATGGGTTTGTTTTTCCTGTATACTAACAACAGCGAGGAGTTGACTTGTCTGATAAGTCTGCGCACCATGTGAACAGACAGACAGACTATACAGTGGAAACAAACAGTTTGCCTTGAAGCGATAGGTACATGTGCACATGTGTGTCTGTATGTGTGTGTGTGTGTGTGAGATCATACGTGTGTTTGCGTGGTGTCTGTCTCTTCAAAGCCGTCTGGTTTTAATGACCGTGGGATATTGTCCAGCGTGTAATTCAGACAGGCGGGAATGTGTTTGGATGATTCTGCTCGCGCATAAGAGTGTGTGTGTGTGCTGTTATTTATGTGCTTGTGTGTGTAGTTGGTCTACATCCAGACAATCTTAAGGCTGTCTTCATCCAGTGGGGACTGGCGTGATTGTGACTGTCCCTCTGGTGGTTTGCAAATCAATCGCAGGTCCTCAAACTCAGACCAAGAGCTCTGACTGTGACTACCAGTTTCCTGGAATAATCCACTCCCCTTAAATAACCTCACATGGTTTCAATGACTTCTGCTCTGTCATCAGGCAAGTTGGCGTGTGATGGTATTGGGTGAATCCGTCCGCCCAAGGCTGCTTGGACAATATAAAATGGGTCATTCAGTCTCTCTGTCTTCCATTCTGGCTCCGTGTTGTTGTGTTTGGTATATACTGGCAGTTTAGGGGGCTCATTAGTGGTTGATGGATAGATCCTTGCTGTAGATTGTTGTACGAACCTCGTGCCAACTTCGGGCACCAGCACCAATCTCTAGTCTAAACCTCAGACTTACTTTGTTACAGCGGTATCTTGTCCTTAAGCCCAGGCTCATGAAAATCACTTTCTGGCTTGTTTCCTAAGAAACCTAATATGTATGTAATTCACTTATTTTACAGAGAGCATCATTGCATAACTGATTACTCACTAGTTGGAAACACTGTGTTCTTCTGTGTGTTTCCTCTCTGTTCACTCTCCAAAAAGGTTTGCTAAAAATTGGGATTATTTTTTCTACTCTATAGCATTTCCTCCAACTTTGAACTCTGAATATGACATCATGTTGTTTGCCCAGGTATGCTATGGTTTCATTATGTTTAATGGTTTTATTATGTTAAGATTTGTGGGTTTAAGTGGTGTGAATATGGTGCAAGCTCCAACATAAGACAGGATGCAGTTTAGTTTCTTTTCTAAAAAAATGCTCAATAATGTGACATAAAAAGTGTCAGTCCGTGCTCACCTCTGCTGACCAGGAGCACCCCCAAATCCTCGCTTTTTTTCAGGTCTTTACACATGTCCATTTGTCTCACATCCAACACACTGACTCCACCTATTTTTTATTTGCAATTCATGGAAATCCTTTTGCATCTTTCATTTTTCTCTTCTGCTGCTAAACTGTCATGTCGGTGAACTGTGGAAAGTAACCACAGAACTATTAGCACTGGAGCAGTACCACTCAGGATAATGTGGAAACACTGTTCAGCACTGCACTTTGTTGAGCTGCTGAGATAAAAATCTTTGACTGACCCACCTATTTTAGTGTAAAACATCTGTCTCACTCCCCTTATCCAGCTGAGTCTGCTGGTTAAACCTCCATGTACCCTGCCACTTTACTTTAATGTAACAATGCAACTGTATAGACCACTGAAGAGTTAAAAAGTGACCGAATAACATAATAAAACACCTAATCCCAAAGGCAAGAGGATGACTAAAGTGTGGTGGTGGTGGATTAGTCTGAGTCTTGCTGAAAGAATGTTTCTCGGATTGTCTGACAATAGAAACAGCAAAATAATCAAATGAGAGCAGTTACACAGTGTGGGTGTACATTAATACATATTGCAGGCAATGCAGAGCAGAGGAAGAGGACTGAGTGGAGGACACAATCCGCTCCGCATACAGTACAGTGCAAGTTATAGGCACTTTACATATTTATATTATTATCCATATCACAGCACATGAAAGAGCCCAATCGGCCCCAATTTCTTCCTGACAAAAAGCCAAACATGCCAGAGTTATAAATATCTCTCTTAGGCGGCAAGAAGAACAAGAAGTCCTGCAACAGATGGTATGGCCCCCACAGAGCTCTGATCTCAACATTACTGAGCCAGTCTGGGATTACATGAAGAGACATAGGACAGACACAGAGCCTAAATCCACAGAAGGACTCTGAACAAGTTCTTCAGGAGCCCTGAAACAAGCATCTTGCCAAGCACGTTCAAAAACTGTGCACAGGTTTAAGAGAGCAATGCTGTGTAAAAGCTAGTGAGTGGCATGCCAAGTAGTGGTTTGTTTTGTTTTTGATTGTTTTTTTCTGTTCACTGCACATTGTGTGAAGTTGGATTTACAAAACTATTCATGGTTATTTTTCATTCATTGTGAAAAATACAATCCATTCATTGTGCTCACAATGAATGAATTGTAGATATCTTCACTTGAGTTCCAATCTTCTCCTAAGCAATGAAAAATCAGACAGACGTACAGATAAGGACTGTCACTGCCTGATTGCTCATAGCTCCAGACCTATCCAAAATCATGAAGCCTGAAATAAAAGCTGTAGTATATTTAGATATAAGTCAATTTTTTTCTGGATTTTTCATTGTAGCTCTTGAATGATCTTGAAGCTCTTGAAGTTTCTGTTGGAGTTGAAGTCGGGAGCTTCTAATCCCACATTTCTTAATTCTTTTCATTTTTATTTCTAGAAAATTGCATTGAAAAAATAAATGACTGAAAGGCACAGAAATCCTGTGGAGCAACAAAGAATAACTTCAAAATGATGATGTCAAAAAGGTAAAACAGTTAAAAAAAATAAGAAAAATACAGTTGGCCTGGCGTATTGCTACTGTGTAATGCCACCAAATAACCTGTCACTTAGAATATTATTAATCTGCAATATTAACAATAATTTCAGATGTCCCAATTTCACCTTGGGGGTTGATTTGGACATGGTTGAATTTTTCAATATTGTCTAAAATTAAGCCGACCAAACTTAGAAATTGGAGTTCTTCTACCTATTATACCGCCCTACTATAGCCCCAACTCTCGCCTGACTCTCCAATCATCTATAGCACTTCCAGTCCCATGCCCACTTCCAGCTATACCCTCTTCTGTAGCCTAACTTGAGAGTGGAATCGATGCGGCATTAGAGTGATGGCGTGCTGTGGCCGTGCTTGGGTCATTTTATGGTGTGGACATGGAAATAGAGGATCAATCAGAGGCATGATATCTTATTACTAACGTTAATTCACCCAGAGCAGTATGGATCTGTGCATTAGCCTGGCTGAGCCTTGATTTAGAGCAGAATGGAATTGAGTGCGGATTTGACTCTTCCTGTGTGTGTGTGTGTGTGTGTGTGTGTGTGCGTGCTGGTGTTTCTGGGTGTGTCTGTATTTTGCGTGATTGTTCTCATGTTCATACTAGCCACATGTCATAGATATACATTTCAGTTTACTTTAATGTTTATTGCATTGAATAGATCCTCCAGATGAAAACTAAACCAAAATCAGGGGGAAAAATGACAGATTATAACTTGTCCTATACTTTCGTCTTCAATCCTTGATCGTCATGGCAACCCTCTGCCAGACAGCTCCAGTCTACCGGGGCTGGTCATCACTCATGTGCACCCTGTTGCTGTTGCCTCTTGGGAATATTTGCTGGTGTACAATAGTTCTGAGGAATGGGGCTCGCCAGAGAGGGGTTGCCCTGAAAACATGTTTTATTCATCCAGCCTGTCACTTGGGGTGGCTTGTTTTGGTCTTTGTTTAATGTTTCTTCTGAAGACCAGCATGTGCGTGTGTTTAGTTGCTATTTTGGTGTTTCTGTCTGCATTTCCGTCTCCCTCCCTCTCTCCCTTCCTCTCTCTCTCTCCCTCTCTCTCGCTGTAGTGTGTGAATGAGTGTGTGCATGTGTTTGTGTGGGTGTTTCATCCCCGGAGAGATGAAAAGCCTAGGACCATATGTTATGCAGCAGTAGGCCACAACAGACAGCACTGTAGCGGAGTTCAACAATAAGGATTGCCCAGTGGCTGAGGGCCAGTTGGAGGTTCACTTGGACCAGTTGCCTGGTTAGTTAGTTGCCAAATTGGGTCCATGCCTGACAAAAAAAAAGTTTTTGCCTTACTGCTTCTCACTGGCCTTAAGCCTATGTCTTTGTCTTTTCTGTTGTGCTTCGCTCTGCTATTGGTTTTCTCAGTCCTTGGTTATGCTTTAACCAATCACAACAGTCGCAGTGCACAGTCGTGGTCGTGTCATGATTGGACCACCAGGATATGATGTCAAATATGTATTTCTGCACAGTTTTAAGATCTTTGAGGATCTATCAAGGACATTTGGGAGACCAGTGCAACCCAGTTATTTACTGTGGTTTGTACCTCTGTGTGTTATTCCCTCCTACTCCATTCCCAGGCCAACAGTGAAATTTACCAGTGACGAGCACCATCACGCTTGAATCCATGCTGTTTGTTATTTGGAGTAATGCATGTACAGATTGAGTATTATTACCAATAATTACACTTTTCAGCATTGCACACTTGAAGCAAACAACAACAGCTGGTGCCACTCAGTCTGTATGTTGGTAAAGCAGGTAGCTGACAGCCCCGCAGCAGGGCCAATTACTGCCTTGGCGGGGCAGATAAACTGGGAGAAACTCACTAGCATGATGAATTTCACAGTTTTTTTCCCCTCTGTGCTAACATCATTTTCATTCATTCATTCATCTTCTATACCTGCTTTATCCAATTGGGTTGCAGGAGTCTGCTGGAGCCTATCCCAGCTGGCAACGGGCGAGAGGCGGGGGACACCCTGGACAGGTTGCCAGTCTATCACACACAAAGACAGACAACCACATTCACATCTATGGTGAATTTACAGTAATCAATTCACCTAACAAGCATGTCTTTGGACTGTGTGAGGAAACACATGCACAGTGAAAACACGCAAGCTCCACACAGAAAGGACCGAGCTGAGATTCAAACCCAGCACCTTCTTGCTGTGAGATGAAAGTTATTACATGAACTTTTCTCAGTCACTCAGGAATTTCAATAGTATTTCAAATTTATCTCATTGTGTTGCAGTAATGGAAGTCAACTACAGACTGTACCCTCTGCCAGTGTTTCACAATAAAAGTTCCCCAGAAGAAGGAATATTTAACTCTCCCCAAAATAATAGATGGCAATAAATGTAGAGCATGTAAGGTGAAGTGTTTGCATGTGTAGAAAAGACAAGCAACAGTTAATTACCTGAAAAAGATCAGAAAACAGAATAGAAAAGAAGCATAATTAATTGTGAATTACACAGTGAAGATCTTAAATGTATGAAACAGTGGTAATGTTTGATTGCCGGACTGTCACCTGACACTAAAAGAACAAAGAAACACATAATTGACCTTGAACAATGAACTCTGCTGTTGTTTGAGGCCGTCTGCCGTCATGGCAGCATGAGACACCAGGCCCAAACACAAAGCTGCTGTCATGACACACATTTGGATGACTCATTGGTAAACTTTCAACTCTCTCACCAGCTCAAATAACAACACAGTTTCTCCACAGACAATAAAAACTTAAATGTACTGTTTAATTTTAACAGATTCTTTCAAAAGTCAAATTTAAAGTTAATGTACTGCCATGTATGACATGTACCAAGAACTGACTGAAGCAATTCAAGAGAGAAAAACTGGTTTCAATCCAATAAAATTTGCATAATCAAAACCATCGCTGAGGCGTTTGGACTCTGAAGTGGAACTTAGAGTTCGAACACAAAGGATCCAAAGAGCTAAGTGTGCGCTGAGGAGACAGCAGCAGAGTACGCAAACATTTTCTCGCTAATTTGCCTGTGGCTTAATGCAACATGCTGAAACACAGAGACAAATACAATTAAAACAAACTTGAAGCCACAGTGGTATTAGTGGGTCTCAACAAGTATTCAGTGGTGAAAGAACAATCTCCCAAACTGTGGCTGAAACAAGTTTGACGAAGCATCAAAAAGAATAATATCCTACAATATCCCGCAGTGATTAGCAAAATAATATTGCCTGTGACCATAATAAAAATGTGAACCCTGTTATGCAACTGGATTAAAAATATACATATCTGTTTTTACTGTCTGTCATTAGTGATCACAGATGTTTGGTTGCTTGTGCACAGTTTTAGAGAAGTGGATCTGCTGACACATGCAGATTTAGCTGATTTCACACTGTTTATAACCGCAGTGTTGTGAACATCACGACAGTGTATTCTCTCTCAACTTAGCTCCAAAAGCAGCAACACACATATTTACCATTTACATCTATGTCCTCCCACTTAGAAAAAAATCCACCTTGCACTGTTATTGTTTGTCTTTCTTCGGTGCTACGAACACAAGCTCAGCTTAAACGTTGGCAGAAATGTGACTGAAGTTTACACAAGCACCTGTACACCACACAGATGTATGTGTATCCTCTTGTGTAATAAGATAGGACAATCAATACTGTCATACTGAAAAATCAGAACAAAGAAAGAGACTAAAGTGAAATTGACAGACAGGTGGGGGAGTAACAGGTTTAAAGTTAATTTGCGCTCCCTCTCTCCATCTTTCTCATATTGTCTGTAGAAGCTTCTCCTTTCTTTTATCTTACACCCCTCTTTCTATTTTTTTCCCATCTCTATCTACACACACACACCTTCCCCGTAGAGGTCATTTTAAAGACAAGGTTTGGGCCAATCAAACTGAAGTTGTATAGCCCTAGTTGTGGCTGCCTGATTGAGAGTGACATTGACACGATTACGACAGACAAACTAGATTAAGAACGACGTGGCACTCCCTGCCTCACTTCGTCTCCCCTCTGTTCCTCACCGTCTACCCTCTTCTCCCTCCTTCATTCCTCTTTGCTCTTGTTGTCTCTGAGTATACTGCTGTGTTTCTCACAGACTTTGCCCTCCAATGACACTCTGCAGCTCATCTTTACTCACTTTGTGCGCCTCTCCAACAAAACTTGCATGTACAGCTCAGCCTCTCCTATTAAAGGGCAGCACTAGCGTTTCATCTCATTCTCCTCAGCAACCACAGCCTCAGATGGCTCGCAGCCACAGATGGCTCTGTCAGAAGATGGTAAAAGTTTCTGCTCTCCTTGCTCTGGCGTTGGTGTTACAGCTGACCCAGCTGACTCGCAGTGCTTTTGTATTAAATGCATCATTGCTAGAACCCAGGAACAATCAGAGAGGACTTCTCAGCAGCAGCTTTTTACCAACCAGCGTTCCCTCTCCTCATACTGATGATAGCAACGTGGAGCGTAGCAGCAGATATTTTGAGTTATGTTCACATCTCTTCAACATGACACCATTGCCATTGTGCTTTTCCTCTTCTCTGTGTCTGCCTTGTAACCACAATATCAAAACTGGCTCGATTGGTGGTGTGAACGATGAACTTCACTACCTTTGTTCACACTTGGTCTTGACAGCATCATTACAGAAGCTATAAGTGCTGCATCGTCATATTTTCTTTACACCTGCTCCTCAGTAGCATGTAGACAAACTGGGGGTAAGCGGCTAATTAGTATTTTCTGGCTACTGGCCGACATGGAGGAAAAACCTCTGCTTGTTGTGTGACTCTCAGCCGGGAACAGGTGACTCCTTCTGGGAAAAGCTGACACAAGAGGTGACTACTTATTAGCACCGCTGCCTATGCTGTTCAGGCAGTGGTCCCTCTCCTTCACATCCTCTCTCTAAAAATGATAAGAGTGTGAAAATATTTCAGAGTCAAACTAAACCCTGGGAGTCGGATGGAGGAAGAGAGAGGATGTACAACCTGTTGCCTCTGCCTCACTGGTGGGTGAGGTCCCAATGTAAGACAAGTGGAAACTGATTCTGTGTGGGGCTCTCCCCCTGTATTGACCTCATAGGCACTGGTGTTTGACCAGTCTCACAATACCTCACCATCACATGTTAGTTTTGTGGTCAGGTGGTGATCAGTGATTAACTGACTAATAATATTTCAGTCAACTGGTGAAAAAAAAAAAAAAAATTAACACTCCCCCAATTTAAGCAAATGCACTTTCATGACCTTAGCTTGGTCCCAAAGCACTTTACAAGGCAACTCATTCACCCATTCACACACACATGGCTACAGAGCTGCCATGCAAGGTGCTAGCCACCATTGGGAGCAACTGAGGGTTCAGTGTCTTGCCCAAGAACACTTTGACATGTGGACAGGAGGAGCCGGGGATTGAACCCACAACCTTACGATTCACAGGCGACCCACTCTACCAGCTGAGCCGCAGCCGGCCTTTAGTTCGTGATCCCAAAGCAGTCTCTCTGTGCTGGCTCTTGGTCTTTATCATTGATTATCTTTCAACATAAATGTGACTTATTATGTGTATTTTTAGTATTCCATGTGATTATGTTTTGACTGTGTATTGTGCACATGATTCTTTTTGTCAATCCTGTGCTGTGTGTCTGTCTTTGTCTCGGTCTGTTTAAATGTGTGTGTGTGTGTGTGTATGTGTGTTTGAGCATGAATTCTGTTATGAGCGACTAAAGACAATTGCCTGGGTCTGATCTAATAAGTGTTCATCTCATTTCTGAGCTTTCTCCTCACCTCCTCTTCTAAATTTTGTTAGTATCGGTAGCCAGATTAGCTTAATGAAGTCCCAGGGAAGTCACTTTCCCTTTCGATGTGTCTCCCCTCCACACCTCCACTCTGCACTTCCTGGCTCATGCTGCTCGCTGGGATGCTGCTCTGTAGCAGGAATGGACAGTGAGCTGGTCTAGACTTTTTTTTTTTTTTTTTTACACAGCAATTAAAAGAAATCCGTCTGTACAAGTTCTTATATACAACAAGTCAGCTCAATGCATGCCATATAGCATGTCTTTGAATGTAACACGGCTTATTTGAGTGACATTGATCCCATGGTGATTGACCTCTGATCTCTGACTCTCCTAGCTGCCCCTGAGGGACCAAACCAATATGTGCCATCAGCCTTTCCCAATCTAATCACTGTTACACATAATACCACTCAGTGCTATTAACTTACCATCAGGTTATGGACTAGTTTGTGACAACACACACACACATACACACTGTCTTGTATTGACATATCACACAGAGATAAACATAAACACACTATTAAAGCTGCAGTTAGGTAGATATTCCTCCTGATTTGGAGGAGAAACAAAGGCAGAGGGCGAGAGAGACAAATCGAGACACCTCCGCAATTATACAAGTACACTTTCCTCGGGGGGAAGACTCTTGATCATACATCAGGATATCTCAGCAGAACATAACTCCAAAAGAGCTTCCATTGATTTGTCATAAGATAACAGCAAAGAGAGCAGAGTGTTGGCATGACAGATATAATTCCTTTCACCCCCGTGTTCATCCTAAACACCTAATGTGTGTTTTTATAGCCTAATTCTGAGTCAGTAATCTCCCTCAATGTTCTGAAGTGTCTCCATTAGTGATTGCATCAATGGGACCGGTTTTAGTTCCCCTTGAGGGACGGAGTGGAAGGACCTCCACTCTGTATCTCCTCAGTGATCCATCTGGGATTGGTCAATACAGAATGATTGACCATGTATGTGCACTATGTACATGTTACTGCACAAGGATGTTTCATAGGTCCTACATGGCCTTCATATTTTTGCTTCAGAGAGTATTGCTTGTGTTTTGGTTCACATGTGTATGTGTGTGTGTAGTGCTGGGGTCTCTTTCATCCTGGCCTTTCCCCGGGGACAGGAGTCATAGTGGGCATGCACCCTGCTCCAGACCTTCTTTGATAATCTTCCCTAATTGGTCTGAGTCGCAGTCTCATGAGAAAGCTAATTAAAACAAGGTGTCGAAGGGGAAAATAACAACATAATTGTGGCTATGTGCGTGTTATATGTGTGTGTGTGCGAGCTCAAGCCAATATTTGTGTATATTACATTCATTTGAGGCCGTGTTTCACTGAAGTCGTATTTGTTTACAAAAACATGACTTGCGGTTTTCTTGTGAGTGAGTCATCATGTGTTTATAGGCAAAAGTGTGATTGTATCTGTTTAGATTTGTTCCTATGCAATGTATTTCCATAAATGTAATATGCATGTGAATGTATGTCGGCGGAGTGAATGAATTGGACAAAAGTAGATTTGCCGCAGCTGCACGACGCACTGATTGAAATCTGCCTGTTACGGAGTTGCATTTTCTCTCTGTATCCAGTCATACGTGAGGTCAATCTTGAGCGTTTCAGCTCTCAACCCCTCCATTCTCCTCCTCACCTCAATACTGTCTGTTCTCAGTTTACTCTCTGCTCATATGACTTTTATTTCCTTTGATGTGGTTGTTTGTTTGAGATTTCTGTGCCGCACATTTATTTTTTTCTCTCGTATTTGTTATTTAATTCTTGTATATACTCTTTGGGTTTCTTTTTTACAGTAATACATTTGTATTATAGCAATAGGAGAAAGGGTTTTTTTGGGTTTGTTGCAACAACAACAAAACAAAAAAAAAAAAGGCGGAGAGAGAGAGAGTCAGAGCATCACAGAGATACTAGGAGGATAGAGTCAGAGCATCCAAGTGAGGCACGTTGGCGCTGCACCTTTTTGTCATGACAGCCTGTTCAATTTGTTCTCTTCTTCTTCTACTTCTTCCCCTCCCTCATTTCCTTTTTCCATCACTGGCCATCTCCATTTACTTATTGAGCTGTTCTGCCATTGATCTGTCCATCGACTGGCCCTCTGATCCATCCTCCATCTGTCTACCACTGACAGACTTTTAATTGATGAGAGAGCAGGTCAAATTAAGCAATTAGGCCAAGTGGCGGAAAAAGAGACAGAGCATGTCTTTTTCAGGTAGATGGGAGGAGGGAGGAGAGGAGGAGGAGGAGGAGGGGGGGTGAAGAGCAAGAGGAGGGGAAAGGGGGTACGAATGGGAAAAAGAAGGAAAAGTGAGAGGGATGGAGCGAGGATGTTGTGAAGGATAATGAATGCGGGAGGCATAGGCAG
>OOFC01016780.1:0-21930 GCA_900323345.1 Pseudochromis fuscus
ATCACATGGGATATCTCATGTTTGCTGTCAAACAGTACTAAATCAGTCTTTTATCTTGAGTTTCATTGGGTGCCCACCCCATGCCCCCCCCTTGGCAACGGCCTTGTCCTTTACCCAAATATTTACTGTTGGGAGGGAAGCTAAGGACTTTGATCAAGTTATTATTCATTTATTTCTATTCTATTCTATTAGGCTGAGGTGTCTGTACTGCACTTCCCATCTTGAAACTATTTAAGATAACTTGCGGAATTTCGTGAATAGACTGAGAGAAAAAGATTTAACAGAATTCAGAGATGACATAATCGAAATGAAAACATGAAAAAATCATGCTGTCAGAAGTGGGATTCGAACCCACGCCTCCAGGGGAGACTGCGACCTGAACGCAGCGCCTTAGACCGCTCGGCCATCCTGACTGCGAATCGCGGCACCAACACAGTCATTTCTACCATAGGAGAGGATCTGTCCTGATCTACGGTTTGGACTCAGTAGACATGACCAGGTCACCTGTCCCACAATTCAAAGAACATTCACTTATCAATGAAAAATACACATTTAATTGTGGACCAACGTTTCCTGGCAATACAATTCATGTCTTAGAATGATAGACCCGATTAAACCTGTTTTTCTGGTTTGTGACGGTTAGGACAGTAACTGCTGGTCATGATACTTACTACAATTTAACTAACTGGCTGTTATATGAGACAACACGTAGCTAACCAGCAGTAAAACCTCTACAGGCGGTGCAAATCAAAACATCTTAGCTCTAACTGTTGTCCACCACTAACACATATAGCGACGTCCTTTATTATTAGTATCTACCTGGCGGATAAAAGAACGAAATAATAGAAGTGGAAAAGATGATCCCTTGCCAGGCCCCAGCGAGGATCGAACTCGCGACCCCTGGTTTACAAGACCAGTGCTCTAACCACTGAGCTATGGAGCCTGTGCTGTCCTCCAATGAACTACCATGGGGTTTTGAAATGGCAACCTTTTACAATTGCAGACGTAGGATGTTATTGTTTCGGAGTATTTAAACGGGGCTGAGCTGAGCGTTTCTCACTTCACTTACCAGCGAACTGACGCAATATTATCACCTTCTCATCAGTCAAACTCGGTTCTGCAAAATGGCTGTTTTCAGTTTGTTTTTGAGTTTTGCTGCTCAGGCGCTCGTGTTTCTCCTCTTTCTTCTTTTCATTGCGTTTCTCGGATACTGTTTGTATATCAAATGGAAACACATGAAATTCGACCACATCCCTGGGCCACCGAGAGACAAGTAATTCAAGTGGTTTGACCAGTCGTAGCTAACTTTAGCTAACTTAGTTGTTTACTAAAACATTTGTACCTGACACTGTTTTGCTCTCTACAGTTTTCTCCTCGGACATTCACCGACGTTTTTGAAGACGATGAAACGTGGCGGAGTTATACACGACAGATTTCTGGAATGGTAAGTCAAAAGTGTCATTGTAGAGACAAATATGTCAGTGTTAACATCGGAAGTATGTTCATACAAACTTGATCGAGGACCACCAACCTGCCAATGTAGAGCAGTATACCCTCTACAGTTTGGATTGTGCTATAGCCTATAGCCAAGTGCGAGAAATATCTGTGTATGCAGTCAACATGTGACTATTGTATTGTTTTTTTTCTGTCATAATTCATTTCTGCATAAAGTTTCATAAAGTTAACGTGTCATTTACAGGGCCGAGATTTATGGACCTGTGTACAGACTAAATGTCCTACATTACGTTTTCCTGTGTGTGACCTGTCCAGAGGCCACTAAGGTAAACCCTTGTTGCATAAGCATTGTAAAAGAAAGAGTGTAAAAGGTCACCCAGTGACAGAAGGGTGTGTTTGTGAGAAATAAAATATGTTCATGATTCTTGATAAGATTTGCACTGTAAACTTTTCTTACTCTTAATGGTGCTGGTTTCAGGACATCCTGATGTCCCCAAAGTACCCCAAAGACAAATTCCTGTACAGGAGCCTGTTCAACCTGTTTGGTCAGAGGTAATTTAATCAGTCAGTATTGCTTTGCTGTTCATACTGTGTACATCTCAGTGATTATGTACCATGTTATCAAACCAAAACAACAAGAAGTGGACTTTCTGATACCCTCATACGTTGAATTCCTGAACTGATATTACACTACATGCACAATTATTAAGTATTTTATCCTTATAATTATTTCTATGCACATTTTCCAACTCCAAACCATTTAAGCCTGAACACATATTGGATTTACTTATTTGTTATACTTACTCTGAAAGCTACATATAAAGAAGTGGGTTGGACAAAAGTACACTTGTAATTTAGTTACCTAATAATTATACACACTCATATTTTCCTTTTGAGACAGACCAACCTAACTTTTCCTTTAAACATACAAGTTTGAGGTTCAATAACATGTTGTATTGACTGAGATCATTGAATTTGTTCAACAGTGGAATTAATCATGAAGAATGCAATTTGCCTAATAAGATACTGTGTAAGATACTGTGTTGTATAATGTAGCTGAACTTAACTGAGTAAAACCCATTACTGTTGTGTGATGTCAAATGATTTACAACTATTTATTAGGCTAATTTTAAAGTATTTCCTCACCTGCCTCTTTCCAAGGTTCTTAGGTAATGGCCTGGTTACATCGCGGGATCATGAACAGTGGTACAAACAGCGCCGCATCATTGACCCTGCATTCAGCAGCTTGTGAGTTACTGAGAAACCACAAAGCGAACAGTGTGGAGGATCTGCTCCACCCCCCAGAAACCTTTTCTCAGTTTCTTCTTTGCAACATTGTCCAGTACCAGAATTTCTGTGAGGTTCTGCCAGTGTGACCTGCATGTGCTATTTTCTCTATCTGAAACCATCATTACTTCCAGGTATTTGAGAGGTCTAATGGGCACCTTCAACGAGAGGGCAGAGAAACTCTCGGATAAACTTTCAGAGGTCGCTGATAGTCAAGGAGATGCCAACATGCTCAGCCTTGTCAACTGTGTTACACTAGATGTTATTGCTAAGGTATTGTGTCAGTTTTACAGCTCCACAGCATTAGCTTTGATCCAATAAGTTTTTTCTACTACGTCAGTACATATGTTTTTTCTCTTACCATGTTCAGGTTGCTTTTGGTGTGGATTTAGACCTCCTGAAGAATAGTTCACCATTTCCTCAAGCCATCGAGACATGTCTGAAAGGGATGGTGTATGACATCAGAGACAAGTTTTTTGAGGTAGTACTACACTGTTAACCAATATAGAGTACGTACAGCGTGGTGTTGACAGTGTGGTGTCCTAAATTCTGCAATTCCAGCTGAAACCAAAGAACAGGCCATTTATTAAAGAAGTGAGAGAAGCGTGCCGCCTGCTGCGCACAACCGGAGCTCAGTGGATCAATGACAGGAAGACCGCCATTCACAATGGTGATGACGTCCCCAAGGACATCCTCACGCAAATCATCAAAAGTGCTGGCAAAGGTAATGATCCCAGAAGTTTATGCGGTATTTGATTGGAATCAATAAGAAAAATGTTATTTTACATGTGGATTTTCTTGTTATTCCAGAGGAAAGTATGACTCAAGAAGATGAGGAGTTCATGGTGGATAACTTTGTGACATTCTTCATTGCGGGTAAGTCTGTGTTTCTGCTTCGATGTGTGAAATGCTCCAAAAATAAACTAACTGATTTAAAGTGACACTGTCAACTAGTCACCAATTATAGTGTGGGGAAACTAGTCATTTAAGACCTTTTTGGTTTAGTGATATTGAATACAACCATTTTATCGTGTGTTGTTGCTCTTTTTTAAAGTAATTTTTAATTTATTTTTTTTTCCCCAAATGTAACACTTAGGGCAAGAAACAACAGCCAATCAACTGGCTTTTTGCATCATGGAGCTTTCAAGACATCCTGACATTCTGGAAAAGTAAGAACTAATAACACAGGGAATGACAATTTGTAATGCAGACAACATTATTATTATTTTAAGTCATGTTTTTTTTCTTTCTTAGAGTAAGGAAAGAGGTAGATGACGTCATCGGGATGAAACAAGACATAAACTATGATGACCTGGGCCGACTGACCTACCTGTCACAGGTACATGTAAATTATAACTCTTTTAAAAAGTGAATTCTAGGCTCATATTCATTCATGCACTTACTATCAGTATGCCAACCAGTCTTGTTCTCCTCATCAGGAATCGTTTCCACCAACAGTAATCATACACTTCCCCTTCTCTGAGCTGCTGCTTCAGTGTACTTTGTTTTTTGTTTTGTTTTTTGGTTGAAATCATTTACTGAGGATGTACACTTCACATTTGAACCATCCCACAGGTGCTAAAAGAGACTCTGAGAATTTACCCGACAGCTCCTGGAACATCCCGTGACATCTTGGAGGACATAGTCATTGACGGTATCCACATCCCCGGAGGAACCACCTGTTTTGTGAGTCATTCACTTTTAAATATGTCTGTGGCTCTGAAGCAGAAATGTGTTTGTTTTATATGTATAAAGGAAAATGATGCATATTATCAAAAAATACCTTTAAGATCGCTTAGTACAGTATTTAAGCAATTATCTAATATTAAAATGTGAAATATTTTACTCTGATATCCAGTTCAGTAGCTATGTGACTGGGAGAATGGAAAAATTCTTCAAGGACCCACTGACATTTGATCCGGACAGATTTCACCCAGATGCTCCAAAGTAAGTAGCATCGAAGATTCACATTTTTCTTTGTCTTTTCACTCTTCATTGCCTGAGATGAAAAGAACAAAATTGTGTTTTAGTAACTCTGTTTTCTTTTTGGTGCATTTTTCCGAACTGAAATACATGAGACTACCAGTTTAACCGCTGCATCATCTGATCAGTTGTGCACATCATGAAAACAATTTCTCATTCTGCTGAACAAGTTGCAAATACTTTGGCACATTCATTCAAATAATTCTATACATTGAAGTGTTGCTTCTTACATTATCAGCTGCTTATGTCACAGTGATCACACTATGTTATGCTGGTCCTTCCACTCTAAATGTTATCAGCATGAGTTCATTTCATGGGCCATTACATGTAAAATGATTGAACCAGTGGTCAGAATCTGTGAGGAATGTTTTCTTTTTTTTTCTAATAAACTATTTTTGTAAATATTTCCTGAATTAATAAAAGTGTGCAACTGGGTTAAGCGTGTAACACTGGGTCAACAAATGATTGACAAGTTCTCTTAAATAGCTCTGGGGTGCTTCCATATACTGTATGTAGAAATGGAAAAAACAACCAATACAGTGTGTACAACAAAATTCAATACTGTACATTTTTTTGTTGTCAGCTAAAGCTTAGTTTACATGACAAACTCCTCCCACAGAAGAGTATAATACTGACAACATGACTCAGCATTTTGACTTTGACAGAGACATGTATCTAATTTTTGGCAATGACATTTTCATTGACATAAATATTCAATCATGAGAGATAAACTAAGGATTTGTAGGCAGTTGCAGATTTTTGCAGGTCATCCATTGTGTGGTTCTGTTTCTACTTCCTGTTTCCACAAAATGCATTTACTGTAATACAGATTTTGAAGATGGAAAAAAATTAAAAACCCTTCTAAGTTGTCTCTTTCCTGTTTTTCAAGGCCTTACTACTGCTACTACCCCTTTGCCCTCGGACCACGCTCCTGCCTGGGGCAGAACTTTGCTCAGGTGGGTGTGACATAGTATAATCAATCAACACATGGATCCACAGCACATATAAACACTGACTGAACTCATTGGGTGGTTTCTGTGTTATCAGATGGAGGCTAAAGTGGTGATGGCCAAGCTGATCCAGAGGTATGACTTAACCCTCCTCCCAGGGCAGAGCTTTGACATCCTGGACTGCGGCACGCTGCGGCCCAAGAGCGGAGTGGTGTGCTCTGTCAGGCACCGGAAGTTCAAAAACTAAATAAAGTAATCAGATGAACATCAAAACCAATCGTCCCACTGGGTTGGTGGGTTGCTTAAACCAGCTTACTGTGTAGTGCTCTGTCATCCTAGCCAGATACAAGCCCATAATGCTGCAAAACTTTTTACTATTTTTCTAATTATTAATCATGAAATCAATGTGATAATTGTTGTTGCTTCCTGACAATAATGAAAACATAGGTAAAGGGTTGTTTTTTTTTCTTTAGTAAGATGGATAGTATATGTACTTCTTCATTTAATCTTCACAATCATTTACATTTGGGTGATCACTTACTGTTTTCTGTGCACTATGAACTCCTGCCTCACAAGCCCCTAATGCTGCAAAACTGTATTAACTCTTTTTCTGTGAATTTTCCCAAATCATTTATACACACAGTATATTCATATGAAATCAGTGTAATGACTGTTGTTAGTACCTAACAGTAATGGGATATCTTTTTTTCAGTTGAATGGATATTTGCTTACACAACCCTATTGTGCCTGTAATACTGACAAGTTACTGCCATCAATCACTGTTTTACTCAAAATAAATCACAACTAAAATCATATTATTTGACAACTTGATTTTATTGTAACTGTTATGTGTTCATTGTTTATGACGTACTCCATTACACGATATTTTGATCATTGCTGATAGTGGACACAAGGGGGCGCTGTGACCTTGGGAAGGAATCTCAAAAGCACCTGTTAAACTACAATTTTCAGAAATGTAACACATTTAGAAGCTTTGTCTCATCTAAACATCATTTGAAGTGTTTGTTCTGATATTGTGTAATGAGCGAAGTTTTTTAGGAGTCAGTCAGGTTATAGTTGAAGGCTACTGTCAGTGTATGGTGGTTAAAGTACGTTTTCATACAAGTGTTTATTGGGGCAGGGCAGCTTTTATGTCACCTATAACTTTTGCATGTATTGCTGAGTGTAAATTGTATGTGTTGTGCAACTTTGAGTGGATGACTCTTCAAAAAGAGATTTTAAATCTCAAGAATTACTAAGATATGATAAGATAGGGCTGTTCTTTTGGTTTAACAGATGAGTGATTGAAAAGATGAAAAATGTTGGAAAATCAATAAGGATGAGGACATTCCAACTCTTTGTAAGGAAAGTCTGTAATATGGAAAGAAAAAAGTAAAGATAAAGAAAAATAAGATATATTACTGTAGAATAACTGAATATACACTCAAAACAATGTAGGCTACATTAATACACTACAGATATTCTCAAGTAGAATAAAAAGTTACTCGAATACTAAGAACTAAAACATATGAAAATGTTAAAATGAAATATATCCATGAGATACATAAAACAAGTGTGCAAAGTAGCAATCAGTGAGTTACAAACTATGAAACAAGCAGTCAGACAGAGGTGACTTGTTGATTTACTGCATGTAGCAGGAGGGATTTCTATATTAAAAAATATAAAAAGTACAAATGTTCAAGAAAAAAATATTCTTTTGATATAACAAACAAATCTATTTAACTATATTTTACAAAAACACTATTTAGAAGTAACTGATATATAAAAAAACAACAACAAAAAAACACTTAGTGTAACCACAGAATATTGTAACAATGACCTCCCTGTGTAGTTTCCACTCTCCTCGCTGTGTCCTGAGTATATACCATAGACTGTACATGTTTCTATGTACAGTCCATGGTCCTGAGCGGCTCCTTTAAGAGGGCTGAGCCTGAACTGAGAGGCTGCGGCTCACTCTGCATCTACCTGCTGCCCACTTCTCTCCCACGTCTTGATTGGCCGTCTTGGGCGAAATCCTCTTGAATGATTTCAAACCCGAGTGTTTGGACAAGAAGGAGGAGGAGGAGGAGGGAAGAGGAGGGAGGAGGGGGTCCGCTGTTAATTCCGAGCTGGCTGGGTGGAAAGGATTGAGTCCTCCGTCCAACAACACAGCACCTCAGTAAAGAGGTTTATCCGAGCAGCTCTGTTGACGGTGAGGCACCGCCGGTTTGGAGAGGCAGCGCGGTTACTCGAGCGTTTTTTTTCTTGAGCTAAAAAAAAAACACCAACCCATAAATATCAGGTTATTGTGTTTTATTTCTCTCCCCCACCATTTGAATGGAGTGATGTCCACACACATTGTGATGGGACGCGGTGTGTTTTGCTGACAGGACTCGGAGCCTGGGACCAGGACCTGATTGGAAATCTCTGTTAATCGATTTAAACCCATGTGTGTTACTGACGGAATGTGAGTACCGACAGTTGTTTAATTAAGGCCGTTTTCTTTTTACTGGATTAGTGAGGGCATTCAGTTCATGTACGGGTTGCCATAGCATCACATTAATATTTCCCTTTTCATTATCGGCCTGTTGAAGATCGGGGGAAATAACGATACTTTCAGATTTCTTTTTCGGGTTTTTTTGGACAATGTATTTTAACACAGTTTCACGATTGAGGTTAGGTTGAATTAGTTTGTGAGAGTTGATTTGAATCCACCGTATAAACGAACTGAGACTCAGCCAAGATAGTCATGGCTAAAAATCCGTCCGAGGGGCCGAAGGATGACCTGAGCCAGCTGTCGGACGAGGACCTGCTGCGCTGCAGCAAAGAGGACCTGGTCAGGAAATTAAGGAGGGTTGACAGCGAGAAAATGAACTTGATGATTGAGCATGGCAACATGATGAAAGACATCAACCGGCGGCTGCAGGTGCACCTGCACGAGATCCGGAGTCTGAAGGAGATCAACCAGAAGCTGCAGGATGACAACCACGAGCTCCGGGAGCTCTGCTGCTTCCTGGACGACGACCGGCAGAAGGGCAAGAAGCTGTCCCGGGAGTGGCAGCGCTTCGGCCGCTACACTGCCAGCGCCATGTGGAAGGAGGTGGGCACCTACATGATGAAGCTGAAGGAGCTAGAGGCCAACCAGGACACCGTGCTGAGGGAGAACTCTGAACTGAAGGAGATCATCCTCATGCTGGATGAGGAGAGGAACGGTGCGGGCTCCAGGAGCTCCATAGACAGTCAGTCCAGTTTGACCAACCTGAACGGGGGCACCGGCACGGTCAGGGATGTTGGAGACGGAAGTAGCACGTCCAGTACGGGTAGTGCCGGTAGCCCGGATCACCACAATCACAATCACATACACAAGCCCTCAGAGAACAGTAAGATGGGTCCCACCATGAGGAGGTCCATGGATGACCTGTCAGCACCACACCACCACAGGAGCATCCCCAATGGACTTAATGGTGAGTACACACACTGTGGAACCCATGGGAACACACCTGGTTGTCATAATCTGTATGCAGACTCAACACAGGCCCAATCAGACCATTGACGAGATCCAAAATCATCACCACAGATGCACTGTCCACTCAATAGCCTCTTTCATGTGCACTTATCTTCCCGGCCTCACTGCTCTTAGATTAGTACAGTCAAGCTGTGTAGTTACTGTGTGCATGTGATTCCCCTCACAACATATGCTGATCAGAATTGTTGTGAAGGATTAACATGGGGGGTCTTGGCTTAACCTCACTGTAAAGTCTTGATTGGGGTGATTACAACACACACACATGCACACATAGCGTCCTTAAGTGGCCGTTTCAGTCCCACGCCAACCTGTCATTTGGGCCCGCAACACTGATTTGGGTCATTGCACTTGTGGTTCTCAAGGAAGAGGACTTATCTTAATAGCTTTTAAAGGGGGCTCAAGCAAATTGATTTTTTTTTGGGGTCGTTCGCTGATTATCATTGTTATCTTTGGTTGTGGAAGAGCACTCATGTCTGCTTAGTGCCCTGTTTGAAATGCATGGCATGGGACCAGAAATCAATGTCCCTGTTTTTTAAAGACCTAAATACATGGCTGAAAGCTGCAAGTGGGGATGAAAATGCCATGATGGAACAGGAGGACACTAAGCCTCGTTTAGCTAGCACACGGGCTCACCATGATCTGTTTGGCAAGAGGAATAAACTCTGTTTCATGGAGGGGGGAAAAAATCCTCCATCTAGCTGAAACTTTATTTTTATTTTTACCCTGATTTACAAGGACAGGGCCGCAGCAGCAGCAGAGTGTAGAAGCTCAAAGCGAGCAGCTTCAAATCAGATCACATGGGTCACATGTTGTCCATCGGACATTCCTGGATTTGTGCTGTGAAAACCGTGAAGGTAAAAAATAACAAAAGAATAGTAGTTTGCACGGGGGAGCCCTTAATCTGGAAACACATACCTTCTAACGGACAACATTTTGGGTTGTGTTTGACTCGCATTATGTAACAGCAATATTGTGTCTGCGGTGGCCCTGCGCCTCTTTAAGCCGCTGTTTTGCTGGATGTGTGTGACATTGTGTGCCCCTGAGGCTCGGGCTCTATGTGTTCATCACTGACAATGAGTTACAGACGCATAACAACAATACAGCAGCATGGGAAAAACCTGCTTCAATTGAGATGAGGTTTACTGTTTCATTGTTAAAGCTGCTGCATTGGTAATGGGATTGATATTATCAAGTCCTGAACAAAGCCGAGCATCACAAATCTTTCTGGTTATTATATAATTGTGAACAACATGTGGAAAGTAATGGAATTTAAATTACCTAAGATTCGATAAAAACGACAACAAAGCAACACTGATCCTAATTTACTGTTGCACATGTTGGATTGCTGTACCCGCAAGCCTGCAGATCAAACAGGTGTTTCATCACTCCTCTCAATAAATAATTCCCCAAAATCTTGCATGGATAGAAAAATTTAATTGCCCCCCGGGCAGACGTTAACTTCTGCATGCCAGACGGGGAGGAAAAGGATCTTCTTCAGCAGCACAGATTTAGTCAATTGGCTGGCTGAAATCCGAGCGGAGTGACCATGTTGTGAGGTCAGATCTTCCCGTGGTGTGAGGTCCGCAGATTGGCTTTATTTAATGCTGTCCAAATGCCAGTGGCTCCCCCGGGCATTTAGGAGACAAGCTCGAGGATTGCCACTCAAGTGCTAAATGAACAGCATCTGTCTGGTTGCCAGACGCACATAGACTGGAAAAACAAGGAGGAGAATTACATGAGTTTAGTGTTTATAAAACTAACTTGAAACTTCATCCATTAAAAAAAAAAAAAAAAAAAAGTTTTTGGTTTATGCGAATTTAGCAGATTTCTATGTCTTTGGAGGCAAAAGAGGTACTGGGAGAGGGGTTCGCATGAAAGGGAGCCCAGCAAAGGGCCCTTAGTGGGTCTTGGTGGTGTTGGGGGAGTGGCTGAATGGTGGAAAGGGGTTGGCTGGGAAGCTTGGGAGAGGAGTGGAGGGGACTGTTGGAGGGCATATTCAGCTGAAAGGAGGTTGGGTTTCGTAGACATCCCGCTGTCTACTTAATTGAATTTCTTTTGCATTGACACGGCTGACCAGCCCCCCACTCCTCTTCTTTTGTGGATATAGGCCCCGTGTGTGTGTGTGTGTGTGTGTGTGTGTTTACTTGGACAGGGTGTGAGCTGTAAAGTGTGAGGACAACGAAGAGAAAAAAAGAATAAAGAAGGTGGGGGCTGTGTTGAGTATTTGAGTTTCATAACCACTCATAGTGACTTCTATTTCCTGACTTTTCAACGTCTGCATTCACTTTTGGTGGTCTGGAACCCAAAGCACCGCCTGAAATATGATGCTGTCACACAGAGCTTGCATTAGGCTTCCCTATAACACCACACAGACTCTGTATGGCTGTATTAGGTTTAAACAAAGTGGCCGGGAGAGACAGTGAAATGCTGATTTGACATTGTCCAGATGAACTAATAACGATCTGTTCTGCAATAAGACTTGTTGACCTTTAGCAGACCCTCACACATTCCCCGGGCCTTTTAGCTGCCAATGGCTTTAAGGAACAGCGTCTCTAACTCGGCAGATAAAGACAACCTAAACAAGCCGGAGGTTTCAGCTGGAGAAAGAGAAATGATGAAACTCAGGCTGACATCAACATATTTTTCTGCTTGTAACATTTCAGTGTCCATCAGTAGGAAATCTGATGGTTGAGCAGCACCTCATCGTGCAGTGGCATTTAGTTCTTCATGCTATTGAAAGTCTCTCCTCTTTTTGATGTCCTTACCATTATAAATAACTTGGAGTTTCAACACGTAAAACCTAAATTGACTCCCTGGCATGTTAGTGATGCAGGGTAATAAAACATGTAGTAAATCAAGCATTGATTTTAGTCCAGCTGTACAGGGACAACTGGTTCTAGCACATTTATGCAGCCACCATGGCTTAATCCTTTACTTTTGCACAGTCTGGTATTTTTGTGCGTTTGTTTTTTGACTGTGTGTGCCAGAGGCCAGTGAGAATTTGAAACGGGCCCAACTTTTGTTGACTGCTGGAAACAGTGTGTGCTAAAACTGATTAGTGAAGAGTTTACAGCAGCCTTTTCCTCCCCTCCCTTCCTCCATACCTGAAGGATTGGTCATACCGGTGAAATCATATCAGTCCGGTGGAACGGCTGTAATAAGTACATTTACTTAGGAGGAAGTACTTTTATTTTTTTCAAATTAAATCTTTAGTGTCAAGTAGAAAATTTGTGGCCACTGTTAGCAAACAGGCTTCATAGTGCTACACAGCTAATTTATAGGCTAGTTGTTTGTTAGCTGTAATGCGCCCTTCTCTTTTATTTTACCTCCTGTGTAAGAGTTTAAACCACAAAGTAGTTTGCAGACAATTATGGCCTTAGTACAAATATGTCTGTTGAAAGAACAGTGTGGACTTTGTCTTGTTAGCAGTTAAACTAATGAGCTGGCTACCTGACAAGCAGGCAGTTAGCAAGCTTGTTAACTTGGAGAGTTTTGTTCCCTCCATTTCATGAAAGTCTCAAGTGAAATAGTGAACAACCCTGAGAGAGAAACGTCAAAGTTGGAGAGTTAAAGCGAAAATAAAAAGAAACTCGGGGACCTTGCACCGACTGGTTAACAGCTACAGTAGCTCACAAGCTAGCTGTGTGAGTAGCCATCACTGTCTCTTTCTTTTCAGACCTGGCTGTCGGCTAAATTGCTCACAGAAACCGGTCAGATGGGTAGATATGTTAGTGATTCACTGGGGATTAAGATTCATAAGCTCCTCAACAAGATGTGTCTAATTTGAATTTGACTTATACGTCATTCAGCTTCTAGGAAGACAGCTTTCTCTGGTCGTCCACATCTTTTCTCTTGAGTAAATTGTGTTGTTCTCGAGAAGCCTTCTCATGCTTAGTCACTCTGTTGAGTCACTCTGTGAACCAACTCAAATTAGGTTCAAATTAGCCCAAATTAACTCGCTGAGAAGTGATAAAATTGTGTGTTAGAATGGAGGTCTTTAGCACCTGGCCGCTCTATGCGTATGTGATGCATTAATATATGAGGTGTTGCAGTAAGTGTGAACTGTTCCTCTTAGTCATTTAGAGGCTTTGCTCTCCATGCCTCACTCTCGCCTTTCGTTTTCTTTCTCCCTTGGGGAGTGACATGACCTAAAAGCTTTACAATGAAACCGTAGAACCAGCCCTCCCAGTTGGCCACCGGGGTGTGTGTCTGTCATCATGCTAACACTAATTAAGCAGTGCCCTGATGGCCACATTTATGTGGGACTGAAGCAGTGTGTCCTTCTCCCTGTGAGGATCTATGTACTTTGTTTACATCACTGCATAGTTTTCAACTATTTCTTGAAAGAACTTATCAGGTTTTCAGTTTTTTGTGTGTTTTTGTCAGTCACTGCCAACTTGTCTTAAGTTTCTCTGTCTGAGCTCCTTTCTTTTTTCAAAGGAAACCAGAACATCAATAACACAATGGTGTTTTCCTCTCTGCTGTTGTTTCAAGTCTTTGTGTGGCATGACGCGTCTGTTGTGCTTAAAGAAAAAGGGCGGCTGAGCAGGAATAGGATGTTTCTGTCGCTGACTTCCTGTTTGTCCGCACTCAGATTCGTGTTTCTGTGTTCCAAGATGCTGAGTTGGTTTTTCGTAACCTCTCCCCTGATTGTTTGTGCTTTTCTCATAAAGGGCAGCACCTCCCTGCTGGTCTGTCAAAACAAGAAAAAGGAAGGAGAGCAGTGGCTCCTGGCAACTAAACTGAAATTACAGCTTTGAGATTATTGTAATTGCCAAAATTAATAAGATGACAAGATCTTGTTAAAACTTGTAGTGAAAATTGTATATAATTTGCATCAGTGTTCTGTTTAGATGACGTTATAAAGTCTGTGTCATCTGCTTCTTCAACTTTTGTTGATATTTTAAGTGTTAAAAACTAGTTTTCTGCAGTGACTTCAGTTGTATGTGGTATACAGTGTGACAGTTTCCCTAGAGAGTGTGTCGGGGATCTCTGGCTTGCGTCTCCAGGCACGCTGTCTATCAGTGTGAAGCCTGGTCGGCTGATAACACAGATAATGGAGTAGAAACACACACGCATAGATAGACACAGGAGAGGTTAAGAGAAAGAGCCACAGGGGGAACTCTCAGCTGTGTACTGTCAATGAAAAGCCAGCCTGTCAGGACGTCCCACATTCCTGAATAAACAAAAGAAGAAGTGGGTCTCTCTCCTCTTTGTGACACAGCAGGAGCTGACTGCACTGGAAAGAGAGCAGGACGATGGAAATGGAGTGAAGAGTGCATCTCTTGGTCACTTTTTGAACTTTTAACAACCTTTTTTTTTCACCTTACAGACATCTGAGTCTTGTGCTCTCCCTCCATCTGCATCCGTCTCTCTCACGATTCCTGTGAACCTGCTGTCTGATCCGCTGTCCTTTCATTCCCATCAACACAGCACCCGGCCGACAGAATGAGGTTATAGAGCCAGCATGAGTCGTGCACACACAGACAGAGACTTACACCCTGATCTAATGCACAACAATAAGTTTTTCAGCAAGTCCCGGGTGCTTTATGTTTGTGTGGTCGCCACTGACATTACTGAACATGTGAAAGTGGAGCTGCTCCATGTCAAACTAATATTGTGCTTTCCTAAGAATACTGAGACACTTGGTTCTATCTTCCTCTCTTTGTGTCTCCGTCTACGCCTGTGCTGATCTAAGTAGATGTCTCTTTTTTTTCTGATCGTTGGGCAGCGGGCCGCTGGAGGGGCTGGGTTGCTCAGTTGCCACGGCAACAGCAATGATCAGTGGGGCGAGTGGACGGCACCCACGCCTAGCCTGAGAGTCACTGAAGCGGAGGGAAGTAAGGGGTAGGGGGATGGGGATAGATTTGGGCATGGTCGGCCTCCATGCTGGTTGACCCGTACAGAATGATGCCAGCCCCAGTGAGGTCAGCTGTGTGTCTGTGTGTGTCTGTGTGTGTGCTTGCGCTTTTGAAATTACTCACTTATGAGACAAACAGGGCGTGGTCTTGGAGTTTCACACTTCTTAACCACTTCAAGGCAGCCTGGCCACTTTACCTCTTCTCACTTCTAGAGATTTCCAGAATAAAATGTAATACCAGAACTAACAATTCGCTTGTTGGTAAACTGGGGACACAGCACCTTATATTTCACACATTTTTAACATGATCATAATGTTCCTGTTTACAATGACGTTTACAGTGTAACGTTGTAATCTGATGATAAGAGCAAACACTACTCTAAATTTGATGAGGTTGCTACTGTACTACTTTGATACTACTGAATGAAAACCTGTAACGCAACCTTAACACATTCCTGTCTAATGCTGAGTTGGCAACCTTTTTTTTTCATTTATGCATATAACATCCTTAGTTTAACATTAGCATTGTGTTACAGTTGTGTTTTAAGCTTCCTGGCAAATTAGGTTATTTACCATTTTTAGCATTGGGATCAGTCGTTTCTTATATTCTTACCAAAAGCATTGAACAGGGCAGCTTCAAAAATACAGAATATAATGTTTATTTGACATTGTTCCACAAACTAACCTGTTTCAAGTTGTTGTTGTATAGTTGCTCACATTACACTGCTAGAACCCCCTTAAAATGCAGTAACCAGGTAGTACCCGTCTTATTTTGTCGATACAGTCAGGTAACCATGAAGTGAAACATACACTTTACTGACTACCTACTGTCTCAAATTGCTGTACATATTTCTTGGCTAAATAGTACTTTGCCTTGAATACAGTGTGGTTTAGTTTACTTAAATCTTGTCCCCTGCTTGCCCCTCATTGGCAGCCTGCCCTTAACCGACTATGACTGATTTTATTGAGAGGCACTGCGCCCCTGGCAGGACCCTTATTGATCTGTGTAACCCGTCAGATGGCACTAGATCTAAACACCTGATTAAGATGCAAATGAGAGACACAGGAGGGAGTTGAAAAGAGTAACTGGGTTCAGGTGGCACAATGACAAAAACCCATCTGGGGCCACACCATAAAGTCACCATCAGCAGTTTGATTCTGTCTATGCAACACACCCAGTGACCTTCGATAGTAGAGCGGTCCCAGGTTGCCAGAAGTCAGCAGCTCGTAGACAGAACACCTCTTCATCAGCTCCTTTTCGAGGCCTGGGAGGAACAAGGCGTTCATCTGGATTTTCTGCCTGTCAGCTCTTTGGTTTTGGTTGCTGTGACATTGGAGACTGGGAGTCAGCAGATGTCTTCACCTTGCTTCAGTTTACACAGTGCTGTCACCTTCCTCCCACCTCTGCTCTAACAGTTATAGATTACTTTCTTGAATGTGAAGTTGTTGTTTTTTTTAAGCTGAGGGTATTTCATATGGAATTTGTTGCAATACAGAAATATTGAAACATTGATTTGTAACTTAGATGGGAACAGTTTCACATTCCTCAATGGATAACAGAATAACTGGAGCACATGCAAAAAAAGAGAAAGTGGAACTGGCAGTGGGCCAATGAGATGGATGAGATAATACAAAGTTTTGACGGTCGACTGAAGCATCTGGAATGAATTGTACAGTCTACACTGCTGTTGCTCCATCCTTAGGAATTTCTTTTGGGATGGTTTCAGGTAACCATGCTTTGCTTTTCTGGAAGCTAATTTCCTCTTGCATGCTCGACTGTGTAACTTGGATAAACATGTTTCTGTTTTGGTTTGGCACAGGATTTCGTTCTTATTACCTGGACTCTGGAAAGAGGCGGCAGTTAAAACACTGGGATGACAAACGATCAATCCAGTGGATTTATGTGCACAATGAATGAAGAAGTAGGATATATATATTTTTTTTTGGTAAAACATGCGAGTAGTATTTCAAACACTGGAAAAAGTTAGAGAGTTTGAGGGGTTGCAGTGTTTCCGCCCTCCTCCTCCTTTTTCTCCTCCTTCCCGGTAATGCCCTACATAATGGCGGCTATAGCCATCTGTCAGTGTGGCCTATTGTCATCCACTTAGTGCTGCGAACACCATGAGAAAAATAGTTTCTGAACTTTACAAAGAAACATTAGGAAAACATCTCCTGTGTGTAGTGGGGACATAGCAAACACAAACAAGTGAATATGCTAAATGGTAAATGGAGTACATTCATATACGTTTTTTTTTTTACCTTAGCTAGATCCCAAAACACTTTACAAGGCCACTCATTCATCCATTCTCTCTCACTCTCTCACTCACACACACACACACACACACACACACACACAATGGCTAGAAAGCTGCTATGCAAAGCTCTAGCCACCATTGGGAGCAACCTAGGGTTCAGTGTCTTGCCCAAGGACACTTCAACATGTGGACAGGAGGAGCGAACACATGATCTTATGATTTGTAGATGACCCACTCTACCACCTGAACCACAACCACCCAATATATAATGTATTTAAACTAAGATGGTATCAATGGTAAAGATAATAGTTGCTAAATGTTAGCATTGTGATCTGAGCATTTTTATTCGGCTGATGTTAGCATTTCGCTCAAAGCGCTGCTATGGGAATGGAAATTGAATTTCTCCCACCATCTTGATTGGAAATGGGGTAAACTGAATTGGCACACTGTCCTCGGTAATAAATATAAAACTTGAAAAACATGTTTGAAGTTTACTTTAAATGAAAAATGTGTTTTTAATCCTCTAGATCACATCACTGGTTGTATAGTTCACTTATGTAACAATGTTAACCCCAAAACATTCAAAAACTCAGTTTAAATTAAAAGAAATTCAAGGTTCAATCACATTTACATCTTGAAAAAAAAAAAATCTGTGACTTTTGTCATCTTGCGCACAGTTTCAGACAATAGTAGGATTAACTCCACCTGTGACTCAATCCATTTTCAAACTCGAAAACATTTGTAGAGAGTAGTAGCAGCCATAGCAGTAATCAGTAGTTTATTGATCAGTAGTTTACTAACAGTGTTGTTATATAGTCCTGTAACAAACTGTAAAGTGTTTGATTCTGATGTTACTTGAGTTGCAAATGTTTCAATTAGAAACCGTTTGTTACTGTGGGTATGAACATCGTAACAGTTTGGTTGCTCGGTGACGATAAACAAATGTCTGTTGGAGCAGCTGGATGGTGTTTACCAGGTTTGTTTTTGGCGTGTATGGTTTATAATAAAGGACTAAGAAAGTGCAGCACGTACAGTTGCTTCTTTTTGGCCAGATGCCACAGTCAAAGTACTCACGTAGCTAGCTAGCTAGTGTATTTCATTGTGTCACAGTGCTCCAATCAAATTGCTCCAAACATTTTTTCCCCAGTTTTTACCAGAATTACAACACAATATGGAAGGTAGATACTCTCGATATGCCGTTTGAGTGTGACTTTAATAACTCATCTTGCTTATAGTACAGCAAGACAATGAAGCAACGAGATCATGGCCACATAAATACTTCTGAATGGGTTGAGAAATGCCGTTACACTCAGTCCCCTGATGTCTCCTACTGGGACAAAAACCTTTGACCTTGGATAAAAAATTCAAAGAGGAAATTTGACAGTTGAAAAGTAGGTGAGCCACAATGGGGAGAGTCGAAGGCCGGCTTTGAACTCATAATGCCGTGAATACACCATCATTGCTCCCTCCACATTAAATATTTATTAAAAACTGATTCATCTGTCTTTCCTGACGTCCCAGTTGTGCTGCTCATGACAAATACTCAGCGACAATCTGATGGCTGCTGAAATTCCATCAAAAAGGTATTAAGACCACACCACTTAACTGAGCTTGGCCTCAGATTATACGTGCTGATCAAAGTCATTATTTATTTGCGCCAAGTGTAGGGCGTTCGATTCCACTGCGGACTGTGACAATCGTAAAGCGCTTAGGTGAAAGCTGATAATCATATGAAAACGCAAGCTCACGGAAAAGGAGTTTGTCCGACTAAATCAATGACTGGCAACAGAAGGAGAGAGAGAGACAAACAAACACACAAATGCATTTTATCTTTTCGTCATGTATTCGACATTTATGGCACTGAGGGATATTTGCGCGGGTATTAATGTTCACGGAACAACCACCAGGGATGTCCGCATGATTATCTAAAAATCTGGAGATGTTCCTGGGTCTCCCTCCGATCCTCTTTAACTCCATCAGAGTTAGCTCTCCATTCAGCAGATGTACAGATAATGTCTGATTACACACAACATGCTTGGCTCTGGTTGGTCACAGTGGTAGATCTTAACAAAGTGGTGGTGAGGGGGTTTGGTTAAAAGTGGTAGAGGGGGTAAAAGGACAGCACCCTCTGTTGTTTCTTTTATAGCCAGTCTCTGTCAGAATGTGCTTGTAGCTTCATATAGAGTTACTAGGTGTCAGATGAGGCAAATGGAGCCAGTTATTCATCTTCAGAGGGGCATCACACGGCATATTTCAAACTCTTCTCACTCACACACTGAGAGGGGATGACGCTCATGACAGCCAATTATAGCCGGCCCATTTCTCCTCTCCAGCGCTGTGGCCTCTTTGGTTCTGATCTCCACTGCTCTGCTGCTGGTTGTGGGGAGAGTTCAGCATCAGCACATTTTGAGTCGGGCATCAGCTTGCAAGGAAACAGAAGTTGGTTAACACTTTGCTTAGAATGTGTCTCATTGGTATCGGAGTGTGACTGCACTAGAATGTAGGTTATGCTTATATCTTAATATATAATCTTAATCTTATATGCTGTATTTCCTGAAATAGTTGCTGGGGGCTTTATTTCCTTCAACTGCTGGGGGGCTGGGAGGCAGGACTTCATTTCTTTCTTTCTTTTTTTTTTTTTAAGTAAAATTAGAAATATTTCAGTTCGAACTGTTTCAAACCGTTTCATTTTTTAACACGGGCTTTTATTGTGAAATATTTGCAGGCACACTGTATGTTAAATTGATCTACTGTTTTTTTGTTGTTCCCCCCCCCCCCCCCAGGTGTGTATTTGTGGTCTGGCTTTTTTTTTGCTTGCATCAACTTCACTTCCTGTCATTGTTAGAGATGCAGCTTTTAACCAGTTCACGCTTTTTATTTGAGGAAATGTGATATATTGCAATCCTTTTCTTATCTGTTTAGTTTGAAGTTGAACTGAGGAGTGAACTCAATGAACTCACACATCCACTTCCTTACACACACACACCACTGCATGAAAAAAAAAAAAAATTCATACTCTGAATTCCCCACCCATTTCCTTGATGAATCCACTTTGACCTGTCGCTCTCTCCGAAGGCACCCATTGCTGTTTTTGTAATGTGGAATAGATTGAGTAACAACACCAGCCATGAGGAATTTCAGGGGGATGTTTTACTGTGTGCTATCTTCCATATATCCTCTCTTTCTTGCTAAATCTCCCCACAGTCAACAAAAGATGTAAGGGGATTAAAACCATTGATGTTGTAGCTCCGCCGTGGCTCTCTGAAACATGGCAGAGGGTTTGGAGGGGATGGCTTCTCTGTTAAAAGGATTTGAAGAGCGGGATCCGGTGCTATCTCTGCCCACCACTCTTTTTAAATACATGGCACGTAGCCCTGCGTATGATAGGCGCCGTATCAACCGAGGCTCCCTCTTAAACCCTTTAAGAAGACATAACGGTGTTAAACGGCATGTGCACTTGATGAAAGTGCCCTTAGTGGGGTGCAACAGAGTCGTAATAGTGAACAGAAAGCTAAAGGACGGGAGGAAGGAGGAGAGTGTCTCTGAGAGGGTTGCTGAGGAGAACCTCTGTGAGAAGGTTGAAGATCCAGGAGCAGCAAAGGACACTGCAGAGCAAGCAGCATTCCCCTTTTTTGCTTGTTGCTAGGATACTATGCCCTTTTATTCAGTATTATGGGGTGTGCTTTCTCCACAGAGAGGCACCTCCTTTAGCTCTGCGCTTTTCTTCTGTACATCTCTCACCCTGCTTCTTGACAAATTTCTCCTGACAACTTTTTTTTTTTATAAATCTTGCTTTGGGAAACTTCTAAACAAGCTGTATCTTGTTGCGGAGGAATGCATATAACTAGATGGAAGGTTTCTCCTTAATGCTGGTGGCTTTAAATCTCCCTCAAGGAGGAATGTGTACTCTGTACCTGTACCCTGTAGGGCCTCCTTGTAGTCAGCACATGTACAACAAACAATAGCAGTCGGCAGTTAATGAGAAATGAAGGCTGTGCCATGTGCTAGTGGTTTAGTACTTCTCCAGACCTACATGTGGTGGAGTATTTTTGCAGCTTGAAAGACTATGAATGAATGCAAGCAGTTTCCATGCAGAAGTTAATAATTGCCTGGATGAGATAACAGTGTCAGAGAAAAGTCCAACCCAGTAGAGTGGAAGCAGACTCATGCAGTCGGTCCCCGCTGTGTTGGTGTTGTACTCACCACAGTCGTGGCGGTGCGGTTCACCAAATGGGTGGAAAGGCTGACGGAGGAGGTTTTCGGAAGAACCCACATCAGTGGCCGTCAGCTGATGAGGCCTGAGGAAAAGAGAAATCTGAGAAATCATAAAAGTTGAGGAAAAATGTAAAAGGGGGGGAAAGTGGTTTGGATGAAGTCAGTGAGGGTTGGGGTCATGGAGGGTCAGCGGAGAAAAGCTAAAGGTGGACGTGGAGTGAAATGGGCAGAAGAGAGAAGTTAAAAACATGAAAGAGGTGATGAATAGAGGAAGAGCAGGTGAGAAGGAGGGGGCGGAAAAGAAGCAGAGCATATAAAAGAGGAGATGATGTGGAAGATGTCACAGTGGGAAACTGGCCATCTCTGAACCTGCTGCTGCTGCTTAGAGGCAAAAGTGGG
>OOFC01016783.1:14548-40954 GCA_900323345.1 Pseudochromis fuscus
TAACATCTACGTAATGATGAAATGATTTTCAGATGGACACCACATGACTGAGGAGAAGATTAAAATGACAGATTTTTTTAACTGAAGTCAGAGTTTATTTGGAGACAGCCTCTAGTGGCCATCAGGGGTATTTCACTTTTATACACTTTGTTTACGCTTTGTTCATTTCCACATTACAGTCTATAAACAAAACAAGTTGCAGCTGTGGTGCCAAACGTTACTGTAAAATAACCAGAAATACAAAAAATACAGTAATTTTCTATTATAACAATTGTTTACTTTGTAATTTTATCCATTTGTCCATTTTAAAAAATACAATCAAGCCTTATTAAATGTTTAAAAAGTAATAATTCAACATCTTAGTTACAAACTTTCATGTTATTTTACATCAGAAATTTAAATTCAGTGTATTTTATCAATATTTATGTATATTATGTAGAATACACACTCATCCCCAAAATTGCAGATTTAGTTTTGACAGTATAACGTAGCTAAATGTTAAATGTAACATTACACCATTGTCAATATACAAACAGAAATGCAAAATGGATTTCAAATTAAGAGCCTCCTCTGACCAGCTGAACAAAGTTAATTACCTGACTCCAGCTTCATGTACTGACTCAGAAGCAGAGTATTCATCTACTTCAAGAAGAAGTACTGCCTAAATGTCAAACTATTCCTTTAACCCCAGCTTTATTAGATTTTTATTAGTCTCTCTCACCGCACTCAGCGCCATCGCCGCTGCATATTTAACACAACCAGCAGCACATCACACCAGGTTCAGACGCAAACCCACATCTTCCAGCAGGAGCCAGATGATTGGACGCTGATGGACACGCCACCATGAAGTGAGACGTCGTATTGTGTATGGACGCAGAAGTTGGCTCAACCCGATTTTCACTGAGACACTGGTCTGGCAAAAACTGCATCTATTACTGTAACGTTACTTGTTAAACTCGTCACTTGATTTAGGGCTTGGCGCTCCATGTTAGCCATGCACACACACACACACAGATGACAGACACAACTGCAGCATTCAAGTTAAATCATAGACACACACCTGCACACAGCAGAGGCTCATTTGTAACAGCAGCTAGAAAACCCACATACAGTCACACACCTGCACCAGCACATTTACATCATTTACACCCAAACACACAACACAGGCAACAACAGTGGGAACAAAAGATGTAAACAGATTACCTGTGATGACTGAAGTGTAATGACTTCACTATGGTCCCATTTAGTCTGATCTGTCTCAGGAGGAGTGAGAAGAGAGTTCAGTCGGTCACTGCTGATCCTCTGATGATGGTTTTATCTGAGTGAATGATGGCTGATGTCACTGCAGCTTCATGTCCACGCAGCTAATATGAACATCTACTTCATGATGATTTTCACATGGATTTGAGCTAATTACATCAGAATAACTTGTGGAAAAGTATTAAAGTCAATTGGAGCCAGCCTCTAGCGGCTAATGGTGGTATCGCACTTCCTCATTGGTCACGTCCATCTTTTATATACAGCCTATGAATGCAATATACAACGAAGTAGATGCTTTTATTCGTGGTGGAAGTTTGTTTTTTTAGTTGTCACATAACTTAGAAACCATTTTCAAATAGCTGTTAATTAGGAGACTAGTCAATAATAATAAGTTTTATTCATAGGCACCTTTCAAAAAACTCAAGGAGACCTTACAGCAAAGCTAAAAACATATAAAACATAAAAGGAAATCTAACAGATACTTTGCAACAATGTATTCATAGTGAGCAGGCTTTTTTGAACCGATAGGTTTTGAGTCATGATTTGAAAATGGCCAATGCTTCAAATTTCAGGTGGTCAGGGGGCAGAGCGGCTGAAGGATCTGGACCCCATGGTGGTCATGTGGGCAGTAGGGACGATGAGATCTGAGGGTCAGAGGTTATGGAGGACCTTAAAGGTTAGGAGGATAGTTTTTATTCAAATGGTATGTGTTATATTACGTACATATGTAACTTCTTAAAGCTAAAATAATATTTCTGAAGTGGATGTATGGTGATCCTTCCAGAGCAAGTTGCAGGTGATACCATGAGACACAGATTACCGTATTTTCCGGACTATTGAGCGCACCTGTCTATAAGCCGCTATTGAATTTACTCGAACGGTTTCATGTGGTCCACTCTGACCGGGTCTGATGTGACGACGCTAAATGTATCGGCAGCACGGAGCTTGCTAGCTTCTAAAAACGAGCTTCATGCCGCCGATACATGAGCCACATCAGTGTTTAAGCCACAGGGTTCAAAGCGTCAGAAAAAAGTAGCGGCTTATAGTCCGTAAAATACGGTAAATACAAATTTGCAGCACCAACAAGAATAAACATCAATGTCGTTTAACCTGCTGACTCCCAGCTGACGTGTGTCTATCTATTGATCGGGAATTTCACCTTCTGTTACGATGCATTTGTTTTCACCAATCATCATCATTTCTCCTCTGCTGTTTTTGCCCCCCCCCTCTCTCCCACACCACACACACATGCTCACATTGACTGTCCCTTTGCCTTCACTGGTTTTATTTTGATTCTTCTCTTTTCGTCTCACTCATTCTCTCACTCTCATGCATGCCTCTCTTCTAGAGAATGGTTGCACATCTTTGCCAGGTGAGTCTGTCACGCACTCATCTGCATGGTTCTCACATGACCTGTATATCAGAAGTGTGTAAACTAATGCCCAGCTGCTTTTAGCTACAACTGCTGTCACTTAGGTTTTGACGTGCCCTAATTATTATTATTTTTTTAGTATTATGTTTTGGATTTTGCATCATTTCTAAAAAAGTGCAAATGACTGTTTTGCTCTCTTACATTGTCCTAAAACAATATATAACAATTGACCTATAAACAAAACATGAACTAACATGCAATAGTGGCCTAAGGTAAGCAGTTTTAGCCTTACATGGGTCATGTTGTATTGTATGTCTCTTTAATCCAGTGTATTTTTACTCATCTTTACTGATTGGTCTCCTGTTTTACTTGCTGCAGCCTAATCACTCAAATGAACAATAATAGCTGAGATTTTAAAGGAGGTTTATTTAATATGATAATATTTTAATAACCTATTTCCAAGTAGAATAATGTGATATTTTTATATTTTTCAACTAAATATTTATTTTTGAAGTTCCTGATGTAATATCTGCTGTTATTTGAGGTAACGTGACTAACTGTAAACTAGCAGTGGAGAACACAGCTGTTTTGTTTTCATGAGTTAAGTGCCAATTTCCTTTGAGGAGAGCAGGGAATGAGATTTTAAAGTAGATAAGATATTAACAAGCTATAATCCAGACACCTGCACAGGTGTTCTGTCTACACAGAACTGCTTGCATGCAATTTGTATCCGTGTCTGTCTGTGTACACAAATATAATGTCCTTGAGTGTTGAAACTTGATAAATGTGGAGTGTCTGAAAGAGGTAAGTCTGGTTGGAGTAGCTCTTAGTCAGGCTACTTTGCATATCACCATGGTAACAAAGTTTTAATAGACCACAGGCAGTTATGGAGAATTTAATCTCTTTGCAAAATCAAGGTAAACAAACTGAAGAAAAGAAAATCAAAACGCAGCAGAACTTTGATGCTTTTTGGTTTTTCTTGAGTGGCGTGGACTTTGTACTGTGTCCGTTAGATTCACCCAGCGTGACGTTGTAATATACACACACACACACACACGCACACACACACACAGCTGCACACTTCCATCTTGCAATTTGAAGCTTTCCAACCACCACAAACTTGGAGACACACCTTTAGTTGTCTGAAATTGACACCCACTTAAGAACAAAAGGTGTTTGACTTGAACGGTACTATGATACTTTGAGACCCTGCCTGCCACCTGGCCGTACTATCACATGCTGTAAATCATTAAACATTATGTTTTTCTTCAGGATACAGTGTTGCATTGTAATTATAATTTCATCTTTGAGGACCATTGATGTTTAATTTCTCTTTTAGTGAATATGTGCTTGATTTATTGTCATTTGCTGTAACTGTAATTCTGTGATAAATACAGTGAAAGGTGATTAGAGGCTTTCCGAGCAGCACCACCATAGAGAGAGTAAATAAGTGCTGTAATGATTGACTTCCTTTTTTTCTACTGGCCAGATTAACTGTGATCTTTAACGAACTACTGGCGAGACGAACAACATTGATAGTTTTATCAGGACTGTTGCCATGACTCATTTGACAAATTCTGGTAATGCATTGAGTTACTGTTTGAACAAAGGGATGAACAAACCCTACAGAGAAGACTAAACACAAGATTTAAGGCTTAGGACATTGCAGAAGAGATTGATGGGGATGTCATGGCTTTGTTTAATTTAATTTTAACCAAATTATGAGGGGGGCGGGGGGCATAAAAGTTTTCACTTTCATTTTACCTGTTGGTTGCATTTGAGGAAAATACGTCACGAAAACATCTTCTGGAGACTGACTGTCCAGTTAGATGTGTAGGCTGTATGCAGAATGGACGAAGGAGTTTGACATTTGAACGTCGCCATGTTGGCTTTTGGACCCAGAAGTGACCATATTTGGATATAAAGGGAGAAGTGAGGAGGCGGGTCTGACTCTTGAGCCCGAGTACACCTCCCAATGTGCATGAGACTGGATGTCACTGGTGAATGAGTCACCTGGAAATCATTGGAAACCACACCTGTCAGTCAAACTAACCACAATTTAAAATTTTTAAAATCACGTTTTTTTAACTCAGTTGGAGCCATTGAAGGTTTTTTGGAGCTAACATGTAGTAGCGATTGGTGTAATTGCACTTTTTTGCACCTCAATATTGGCTGAGACCTGGTTGCTTTGAAGAAGTAGAATAATATACATGTGTCATGTTTCAATGAGGAACTAGTTGATGTACAAGTAAACAAATCATTCTGTATTGTGGTGACAGCATGATACAGTCGGTCTCAATGTCTGTGCAAACTTGTGAACCAACAGTCACTTGTCACTAGCATTGTTGAAAAGACTGAAATGATTAAATGCTAAAGAGCGAGGTCCTCTTCTACCTAGTGAAATGCATACTTGCTCTGCTCTTTATAAAAAAGAAAAAAAGCATTGGGCCTCCTGTCCCTGCATCCTGGCGTCGCTCGGTCCACTCTACCTGCCCACAATGTTTACCCAGCACTGGTCAGATGTTTAACCTCCTGAAGGAGTCCTCACATACAGGACTGCACTCAGAAATAGAACGGGGTCAGCATGGTTTCTGGCTCTTTTAGATGTGTGCGTTTTATGAATTCCTCTATTTGTTTTATTGGACCAGTGCTGTTGATTCTCCAAAATGCCTCTTGTGAAGATGCAGAGTATCTTCAGCGGTCAGAGCAGACGAGTATTGGATGTGACAGTTTGGTGGAATTCAGTTAATTTGCTGGTTTTTGCTGTTTTTATTATGCTTGAACTGATACGACCCGTATTAAACTCATCACGCAACCACTTAAATTGACCTTCTGATACTTAAACGTCATATTTTTACTTTTTAAGAGATAGCCAACATGGGACGGACTTCAGAGGGTTTGGTCCAGCGTTTGAGCGAGTGACTCATCACAGCCTATCTTTAACCCCAGTCTCTCTGTTAGGTCCATCTGTCCATCCAGTGTTGGGGTTTTGCTTGTTCTTCCAGCGCTTGGCAGGAAAATACGATATCTTCCTGGAAAAAAGAAAAAGAGTTTGAAAAAAACTATATTTTTAACTCTGCATGCACTCTCTAATTTCGGTGTGTGTGGCGGGAATGTGAGGCTGACCACAATTTGGCCGTGGAGGCCTTGTATCAAGGGCAGCTGAGCTCTCTCCACTTTGGCTGAAAGGCCCATGAACTCTGTCTGAACTCTGGGAGAGGGCTAAGTTTTAGGATAGGAACTAGTGTATTTAGGTATGTGTGTGACTATATGCAGCTGTGTCTGGGCGTGTGCATGCTCTATTTAAGCTTCTCCTGTATTTTATGTGTGTGACTCCAAAGCCAATTGAATCAAGATATCTATGTATATATAACACCAACAAGGTATTGAAGGTAAGCATGTTTTTTTTTTTTTTTTTTTACCGGTGTTGACAGACTCCTGTTGGTTTTCAAAGGTCATCCCCTGTGGATCTCTCTCCCTGTGACTTGCCCTTTTTCTCTCCTCGTTTTTAATAAACCCGTCCACACCTCCTTCCTCTTCCTGATAGATTTCCAGGCCTGCTCTACTGCTGTCAGCCATCCTTTCCCTGTGTGTCGTGCCATAACCGCACTCTGTTTTATGCAAATCTAAACTGATGGCTACTCTTTCTGTTTCTCTGTCTTCTTTTCTACTTCAGGAGTTAATTCCACTCATCCTGTGCACTGCCTGCCTACACCCAGAGCCCAAAGAGAGAGACCAGCTCCTCCACATCCTTTTTAACCTAATCAAGAGACCGGATGATGAGCAGAGGTGTGTATGGAGAGGATAATATTTGCATAGTTTATTAACTGAATGACCTCGTAGACATCATTGTTTAATCCCAAGACAGGGAGACAAACTATTTATACAGCATCGTTTTCTCATTTGTGTGTGTGTTTTGTGTTCCCAAAGACAAATGATCTTGACGGGCTGTGTTGCATTTGCGAGGCACGTGGGTCCTACACGTGTCGAAGCTGAGCTGCTTCCCCAGTGCTGGGAACAGGTACAGTATATACACTGCAGGTGACCTTTGTTAGTGCATATGCTGCTTAGCCATATTTATTTTGGGATTTTTTTGCATTGTGTCAAACACATATAAAAATATGAGAATACAGAGATGAAAATCGCCAAGAAATGGTCCAAGCTTGAATGCAAATATACACGTTATCTTAAAAGGAAACTCAGTTGAGTCTCAGTCAGTGTTGTTGTGATTTTATGTTCTGATTCAAAAAAAAAAAAAATTGATGTCATTACCCCCACTGTGTCCCTGACTTTAATGTGATAGCAGTTTTGTTTTCATTGCCACCTGTGCCACCCCATGCAACACATTTCCAATAAACAAAATCTGCTGCCATGGCAACGGCAGCTGCCAGTAGTTTGGAGGCTGAGAATGTGCCTAGAAAGATAAATTGCGGTTTCCACAGGGTCAGCGTGTTGATGATTCTCCAGTTGTTTCCATTCCACGGTGGCTGCACTCCCGTCTGCCCGTCCCTCGGTTTCAATTTCTCTTCCTCTTATTTCTTTCAACATGTCTTCCTCTAAATTTGTCTTCTGCAGATTAACCACAAATATCCAGAGAGGAGATTGTTGGTGGCAGAGTCATGTGGAGCCTTAGCACCTTATCTGCCTGTAAGAACAACTTGTGCATCCAGAAAGAAAACTTTATGTCAACATAAACGGGGGGGAAAAAAATCTGGATCATTTTTCTCTATCTTGTTTTTGTGTCTGCAGAAGGAGATTCGTAGCTCCCTGGTGTTGTCCATGTTGCAGCAGATGCTTGCCGAGGATAAGGCCGACATGGTCAGGGAGGCTGTGGTCAAGAGTCTGGGTATTATCATGGGTTACATAGATGACCCTGACAAGTACTCCCAGGTATGTGTGGTTGAAAAAGCAACATGTATCAGGACTTTATTGCTACTACCACCCTGTACTCACTTGACATGATTGCTCCAGTGTTTCTGTGTATGCTTGCAGGCCGGTCATCACGCTGCTGTTTTGTTATTTTCATTCCAGGGTTTTGAGCTGATGCTGCTGTCTCTTGGGGACCCATCAGAGCGGGTGGTCAGTGCAGTCCACCAGGTCTTCATCCCTGCCTTTGCTGCCTGGACCACAGAGCTGGGCACCCTGCACACTGCACTCATCCCCTCTCTGTTGGCACGCATAGAGAAATTACTCACAGTAAGTGACTCATTGTTGACTTTTATTTTTAATGCACATATTTAATCACATCTTACACGCTGGTTGTGATTTGTTTCTGTAGCAGGGAGAACATGGTCTGGATGAACACAAGCTGCACGTTTTCCTGTCAGCCCTTCAGTCTCTCATCCCTCCTCTGTTTGCTGTGGTGCTGCAGAACGCACCCTTCACCAGCAGAGTCAAACTCCACGGAGACATACCTGCAATCGAAGGTAGAGTAACTGTCACTTCTAATATATTCACTTAAGAAGGAAGCAAAAGTAGTTTTGTATGTAGGAGCGTCTACAGCAGTGTTTCCCAACCCTGGTCCTCGGGGAACACTATCCTGCATGTTTTAGATGTGTCCCTCTTCCACCACACCTGATTCAAATGACTAGCTCATCATCAACCTCTGCAGAAGCCTGATAACGATCCTGATCACTTGAATCAGGGGTGTTGGAAGAGGGAAACATCTAAAACATGCAGGATAGTGTTCCCCGAGGACCAGGGTTGGGAAACACTGGTCTACAGTACAATCCCATCTCATCCACATTCTCTACTGGAGCAGTTTTCTTTTTTAATACATTAACTGAGTCTCTGGTCCTATGTCTTTGGTCCGGCAGTGACCCGGTTCCCGAGGCCAGCTTCTCCCCTCCAGGATGTGGCAACAATCATCGGCAGCAGGGAGATGCTGAGCGCTCTGCTGCTGCTCTATGACCACCAGCTAGAGCATGAAGGAACCACTGGCTGGGACAGCCTGCTATGGGTGGTCAACCAGTTGTAAGAAATGCACACAAAGTCAACTGTGTATCACTTCAGAGGAAATAATCCAATCCAATTCAATCCAATCCACTTTATTTATATAGCACATTTAAACAACAGAATGTTTCCAAAGTGCTGTACATTAAGACAGTAAAACAAACATTTCCAAACAACTATAACCATTAAATAATCCAGTGCATAAGTCTAAAATGATGCTATAAGTAGGCCTAAAACAATAAAATCAAGCAGATAAACATAAGAAAATGAATAAATAAAAAAAAAAAAGAACATAATTAAAAGTAGTAAAATAAATAAAAGACACAGAGGACCACAAAACTCATGCATGGTTAAAAGCCAGGGAATAAAAATGGGTCTTAAGACGAGACTTAAAACACTCCACCGTGGGGGCAGTAATATTGATTTACATTTATTAATTTCACTGAGACTCAAAATAACTTCTTTTTTTTTTAACCCTTAACTTCCCCTAGATGCTAGACAAACTGTTCAAGTCTTGTTAGTAACTTTTAATGATTTAGTTTGTGGGGATTTGGTTGTCGTCTCGAAATAGGAGCTGGGTCCCCACAATGTAACTGTGTCAACAGATTAAACAGATTTATATCTCCACAACATGAGTAATACAAGCCCACACACTTGCTCATTTCTCTCTTTCTGTCTCACTCACGCACACATAAATACATAGATACATACAGACAGCACATATGATTGGCATGTATGTTAATGGAGATCTTCCATGTAGTTAAACTATACATGACATCACAGGATCGTACATGAACATGCACACATGCTGATTTCTATCTTCCTGCTCTTCCTGCAGCCTGCCTCAGATCATAGAGATTGTCGGCCGCATCAATGTGACGTCATCGACTTGCGTTCATGAGTTCTCTCGCTTTTTCTGGAGGTTCTGTCGCACCTTTGGCAAGATTTTCACCAACACTAAGGTATTAAACCACGTGACCGGTCAAAGTTAAATATTTTACTTAACAGGTGTTTTTAAAGTTGTTTCCTTTAGTTTAACTTAACTCAGATCTTCCTGTTCATCCAAAGATCTGCATATTTGTATTAGAATTACTGAATCATTTATTAGGCTTTCAGTAAGTGTTGATTATAATTAACTGGCGACATTTATTGACCTTCGTGATCTTTTTCAGGTTAAACCACAGTTCCAAGAGATTCTCCGACTGTCTGAAGAAAACGTTGGTAAGAGCAGCTTCGACCTACACACAGATGTCCAGAGGTTGTAGGATTTTCTCAGCTCTCTCCAGAGGATGTTGATAGGTGGAGCTCGGACGCTGACACTGTTGATGTAAACAAGCTATTTGGAGTCAGTTATGGGTGTTCCCCTCTTTCTTTCTGTTTTAGATTCCGGACATGTTTCTGTAATTATAAAGAGGTGCTTGGTCTCATCTGGCTGCCAAGTGATTTAGCTTTGGGTATTGTGGCCATTTATGAAATGTGTTTTGTATCGAGACCCCGTCGGTGTTGAGGTCATCGAGGTCTTATATATAGCCGTTTTCCTTTTCAGTAGTTTTTTGGAAAACCACAACAATATAATGTATGCTGAGACCACATTGTTGCAGACGAGGTCATGTTACCAAATACATAGAACAATAATATTGTTTGTATGGTGATGCATTTTTAAATTCAATGTCAAATTTAGCAAAACCTTTTTTTCTATATATATTTACACATCCTCAACACAAATGTAATATTGTTTAATATTAGCATTGAATACAGAAAGTGTTTTCTTAGCTGTAATTAGATTTCTGATGTGTATTCCTCTGAACTGTTTTTTTCTGATTTTATTCTTCTTTCAGATGCTTCGGCAGGAAACGGTATTCTCACTAAAGCTACAGTCCCCATCTATGCCACTGGAGTGCTAACATGTTATAACCAGGTAACACATTAGCATCTCAGAGCTCAGTAGTAGTTGATTCAAGGAGTCAAACCATTTGTTGCTATTTGTGTTTTGTAAGATTTATCTCAAGCAGCCATTAACATAATTTGTGTAATGCTTTATTTAATAGGTCCTATAATTTTCACATATTTTCTGAACATTTGTTGTTTTTAAATTGTAGATTTACATGAAAGACTTATGCAGTTTCATATTAATTATAAGGGAATTGGAGAAAGTGTAGCTGCTATATTACAAGCTTCAGATATTCAAGCTTTAAAAAAAAACCCCCAACAACTTAATTTCAAAGTTTCACAAAAAGACTAATAAAAAAATCTAGTTCAGGATCAAAGAGAAAAGGTTGTACACTGAGTTACTTTATTTTGTAGATTTACTCTAAGGAACAGAATTAGATACCGGTTATTTGTGTATATGTACCGTGCACCTGAATATATGCTGCACCCACAAAATTTTAAAAGAAAAAAAAAACTCGTACATATATATATATATATAGGCCGCACTTTTCTATAAGCTGCAGGTGCAATGGTGTAGAATTGTGTATGGACCATATGGACGTGTCCAGACCAATTTCAAATGATGGCTGAAATATCCATACCAATGTTTGGACTGCTGAGGTCCACCTCATCCATACACCCAACAGACCACTACAGAGGTCCATGTGCTTGTGTTTATTTATTTATGCAAATTTATCCAAATACAAGCGGCTCCTGTGAGATTTAGCAGCGATATTCTGGGTCTTGATGTGAAGTTCAGGCCATCTGCTTTTCTTACCTCTGAAAGCTTTCGTCGTCTCTTTGCATTGAATCAGTTCTTTACGCTGCCGTCTCCAGCGTCTCATTGATCTCAATGATGCCAAGGTTACGCAGCAGCTTCATTTCCTTCTTCAACAACCAGATCGATCGCCTTTAACCTGAAAGCTGCATCATAGGCGTTTCTTCGTGTGTTTTCAATGATGAGGGTGTGTGTATGAAGCGCAAAATGACTGATCTGATCAATTTTGTGTCAGCGTGTTTGAATTTTTTCGAACTGTTTCATTGGTCCACTGTGACCTGCTCAGTAATTTCATTGGTCTGATGTGACGAGGCTAAATGTATCAGTGGCACGAAGCTCATTAGCTTGTAAAGATCCATAAACTAGCCTCATCATTATTTAAGCCACAGGGTTCAAAGTGTTGGAAAAAAGTAGCAATTTATAGTCCGGAAATTACAGTAAGTATTGTATAAAGTGTGTATTATTTAAACTCAAAGCGATACAATGCTTCTTTTTTGTTTTTTTGTTCTCTGAAAAACCCACATTTGGGTAGCACCAACTTGCATAGAACTTAGAATAGAATGGCATAGAATATAGAAATATATTACTATATAGAAATATCCCTATAATTTATCAGCTAAATATTGGCCAAAAATATATATAGAATTTTCAAAAAATTAGCTGAAGTGTTGGGTTTTTTTTTACTCTTGGACAGAGTGTGAACCACATTACACTTCATTTCACTGCTCATTGTCATGAGGGAAAATCCACTCAAAAACACATCAAGCTACCACATATTTTTGTTTTGATTTTACGTCCACAAAATAATGGAGCACTTGCTAAACACAGTGGAATGTGGGAGTGCAGTATTTCGTGTTTACTTTAAAAACAGTCTGTCAACAAAAGCCGTACTCAATTCATGTCAAAAATCTGGGGGGGAAAAAAAGTCCCAAAGCAGTAGAAAAAAACTCACTGAGCAATAGAAAATAACTTATAAAATGTCAATATAAATGTATTAGCAGTCTGAATGAATAAACAAACTGACAGAAGCGTGTTATCTTTTCTTTGAAGGAAGAGGATCGCAAGTTGTTGGTGGGTTTCCTGGAGGATGTTATGACAACCCTGTCTCTGTCCCATGCACCTCTTGATAGCTTGAAGGCCTCGTTTGTAGAGCTGGGGTGAGACACACACGCACACACACACAATTCCAATTATAAACTGAACTAATTATCTATTTCAAACCCTGATGTAAAAACGAAGCCTTGACCCTCATAACTGCCCTTTGGACAAAGTGAGGACATTTTGACGGGTCCTCATTTTCTAAAAATGTCCTCACTCCGGTCCCCAGTTTGTACCAATTACAAGAACACACACATATATAAATTTAATCATTCCTGGCTTGTCCCTACTTTTCAGAGCATGACTTTCTGGCACACTTTCTTTTGCACATTAATTTGTTTTCTTGTTGTTACATGTGTCTTCACAGCTTGAAAGTTAGTTCAAGGTCCTCATTTCAATACTTTCCCATATTTCTGTTTCTCCTCTTCAGTGCTAACCCAGTGTACCATGAGCTGCTGCTGACTGTCCTGTGGTACGGGGTGGTCCACACATCCGCTCTTGTCCGATGCACAGCAGCGCGGATGTTTGAGGTACAGAACAAACACACAGATGGTTTATTGTTGAATCCCAGTTGTTTAGGTTTTTACTAAAATTGATATACAATGATACTTTGAATCTTACTTTCTTAGCATGACTGTTACTCTGCCACAGTGTATTGTAGTGTAATACACAGTGATAAAGTTGCACAATTATGAATAAAATAAACCTACTGATTGGTTGCAGTTATGTAATTTTTAGTATCTTCATTTGATGATTGTAGTCCATTCTAGATGTAGTGATATGTACTGCAGTTATACACACTGGTGCAGTCCTACAGTGTAGATACTATTTTCATGTTTACCTATTTGCTGTACATGTGCTAGCTCTGCTTGCTGTTGCTGCATTTCTTATTGAGCTATTCTGTCTTTTGAATGTGAGTGGAGACTGGAGCTGTAGCTTTATCGCCTCTCTGGTTCCAGCTTTATGGCTAGACCCTCTCAGAGTTAACATCAGGCCTTTCACTGTGCACTCATCTCAGAAGCCACTACGTAAATAATCTGCTGCGTGTCAGAGAAAGGCTGAAGTCAGCGACCTGAAAGTACGGTCGAAGGAGTTAAAGGCCTGTTTCTTTTCAGAGTTGTTGGAAAGTATAATTTAATCAGAAATGTTTTCTCATGAATGTTTTTTTTTACTGTTTTCAGTATTTCAGGTCTTATGGAACCAGAATACAAATATTATTTTTGAAAGGAGACAATAGCTTCCCTGTTTTCTGCCTTGAAATTTTATTCGGCTGATTGTATCAAATTTTAATCTCGGTTCCCAAGACAAAAAGTCCTGGCCGAAGCTACAAGAGACATGGGATCTGTGCACACTTTAAATCAAACGTTGGGATGAGGATCTAGGTATAGCATTGGAACCTGGTCTATGTTGATTAACCTGGGGGAGGAGGAGTGGTGGACTGTATTCATTTCCCCTGTTTTGTGAAGTACTTGCCCTTTTCCCGAAACACCTCACTGTCACCATTCCATAGTGTATAGCTGTCCACCATTGTCAAAACTGTGAAGTGAAAGGTGGCCCTCTACCACAGATGCCAGATCAAATTAGCGCAACTGTCTTTATAAAAATTTCACCTCAGTGGAACAATCTGATCTGGAGTATGTGGAAAGAGCCCACAGTTTTCTGCTCACCTTACTGTGACAGTACTTGTGCAGTTTAGCTCTGTTGGCTTCGTCATGTCTTCTGCATACCTGCGAGTGCATGTGTGTGGGTGTGTGTGTTTGTGTGCGTGACTGTGTGTGTACACACACTGGCTTGATACATGCAGTGCCGTTCCGTGCCTTGCAGCTATGGTTCTTGTCATTGTATATCACTTTCTTCCTATCTTTTTGTGTTTGTTTTTTTTTTTTTCTTTTTTTCCCTTCCCTCTTTTGTTTTGCTTTTCTTTTCTTTTCTCTCTATCTATTGGCGGTGTTGCTCGCTCTTGTCCCAATGCCCCGCCCAACCTATGTGACATCACGGCTGGCTCTGTCCAATCCGATCAGCTGCTGGTGAAGGGGGTGAATGAGACGCTGGTAGCTCAGAGAGTGGTGCCGGCTCTCATCACACTGTCCTCCGACCCTGAAATGTAAGTGGAACAACAACAACAACAACAGTAAACCGCGCCGCGTCTCTCTCCCCCTTCTCTTTGCCGCCTGAGAACTATCTCACCAGGACAGGTCCGTACCTGAAAGGAGCAAATTCAAGGCTGTGCAAATTCACCTGGAAACACACTCATCACATTAATTGACATAATTGGATATTGTTTCTACTAGTTTGGAGTGGCTCCTGTTTAGGTTCAGACCATGTCATGGGGTCGTTCCTCAGCCGAAACACTGTTAACACTAACATCATGCATGTCGGCATCATCAATCTGCAACACTAACTCACGCCAGCTCCCATCGCCTCATCAGTCTACAACACTAACCAGTCCTCCGCCGGATTGGAGCTTGCACAAAATGTGACAACAGCACAGTCCCAGCATGCTCATCTGCAACCCATCCCCCCCTCCTCCTCCTCCTCCTCCTACTCCTCCTCTTCCTCACTCCCCCACTTTGTTGAAGCAGGGCCCCTCCTTCTGACCGACTCGTCAGCTAGTGGTTGGTTATCCTCACCCTGTCCTTCTCAGATGATCCCCTCTCTCTCTCTGTCTCTCTCTCTCTCCTTTACAATCTCTTCTATCTCTACCTGTCACTTTCACCTCTCTCTTCTCCTCCCTCCTCCCACCGTACCTCTCCCTCTCTCTCATCCTGCTGTGTGGTGGGTTTGCAGTTGATTCTCCGAGGCATGAGTGAAGCATTAGTTGATCGCCGGGCGGCTCCAGCCCTTATAACTCTGTGCAGTGGGCCTGAATTGTGAGTCAATCGACACAAGAAAACCTCTCTGTAAACATTGTCATTTTGTGGGCTGCATCCTTACAGTGTAAAAGATGTAAATCTGCATCGACGGCCACTAAAAGCAAACTTTGTTGTGACGTCAGAACTGTACATCTTAATATTTGGCTGATGTGGAAGTTTCTTTAACCACTGTAAAAGTTCAGAGGAAGGTGAAGTAAAAGCCTGTAAGCCACAGGGACTCACGAAACATTTGAAACTGAGTGAAAGTCTAAATACATTTGTACTTTTCATTATAGTGTGAACAAAAGATGGTTGTATTTGTCTTAATTAAGAGAAGTTTTGTCTTTGATGAGACACTGATGAAATTAGTAGCATCACTGTTGGAATGCAGCCCTTCTCATCTCATCATTCTCTGTATTAAAACATACATGTTAATGGGTACATACACTCTTAGATTAAATACATAGTTTTTTTTATCTAAATTTAGATTTTTATTTTGTAATCTTTAAAAAAAATAAAAGTTAAGTTAGTCCCATGGACATAAAAGTAGTACATTTAATGTTTAAGGAGTAAAAATACATTTTTAGAGACAATCACTGCAACAATTTACACATGGCCCATGTGTAAATTTTTAGTATTTTCTGGTCTGACTGCCAGTGGAATGATTATCTAACATCGCCTTAACATCCCATTAACCTTGCTTAACACAATTCCTTCAATTATTTATTATTGTTAGATATTTTTATTATTATTATTGTATTTTTCTGACATTTGGGAATATAACTCTTCAGGATTTTTAGCTTTTAGTTTGATAAATTATGCTATTCCTAGCAGGAAGTCAACCATCTAAAAACAAATACAGACTTGGGTCAAATGTTACTTGCAAAATGTTTCTGTTTTTGTGCTATAATCAGTGAAAGTTACAGTTTTGCTTTGGTAATCGATCAGGCTGCCAAATGAATAGCCAGATTATTGGCACAAATCAAGCTAAATACAATATCACCATGGCAACAGTAATCCCAAAATCGGCAAAGCCATTTGGACATCCTAAATGAAGAGCTGCCGATACAGAATTGATAGCGTTGATAGGTCTTGCAGTTGGTACTGACAGTTCATTTTACTGCCTCTGGTCACGTAATAATTTCGGCAGAGTCTGAACTGGAGACGCAGTAACCAGCCCTGTCATCACTGTGGCTACCAGCATGTCATTACCCTGTAATTGTTACAATTGGACAAAACCTTGAACACGTGTTAACCCCAGTAGTCTTATGTGGTTTCAGAAAAAAAATGTTTGATTCTAGATGCGCCTCTGTAATAGAGATTATGCACGAATGCAGAATTCACGTCCATATTAGAATCTGTTAACCACATTGTTTAAAACATCTGAAATTGTCCCAGGAAACCTGACTGGTGCCTCCCTACTGATGACACACCCTGAGGCTCTCCCAGTTGTTTTACTGTGGTTAGAACCAGACAAACTGGTGATTCCCACATTATGAAATACTATATATCTGATTTGCAGATAATATTTGACTCATGCTGATTGTGGCTTAAGGCTAATGGAGAATTAGGAGTAGTTAAAAAGAGTTATGTAGTGACTATAAATGGTCAAAGCGTTGTGTTGCTTTCCTGCTGTTTTTAGCTCAGTGAGGATATCCACTATACCAGCCTTTGGCACCATCATGGAGACTGTCACACAAAAAGAGGTAAGGGACTAACTCTTAACTTATGTCTGAACCCATATGTTATATCTAATTAAGAATGGTTATATAATGTGTAATTTGTGTGTAGCTGCTGGAGCGTGTTAAAATGCAGCTGGCCTCGTTCCTGGAGGACCCTCAGTACCAGGATCAGCACTCTTTGCACATGGAGATCATCAGGACGTTTGGGAGAGTCGGACCTAATGCAGAGCCGCGGTTCAGAGACGAGTGTAAGTAACCAACGCAAAAACATGCTACTGTACTTTCTGGACTATTGAGCACCTGAATATAAGCCACGCCCACTAAGAAACAAGTTTTTTACATATATAAGCTGCAGGTGTCCACGTTGTAACATGGGATATTTACATAGGAAGACTTTTTTAACTTTTAATTAAATATATGCTTTTCTCCGACCAGTGCTTGTAACACGGCTGGTTATACAGTAGCCTACCACAAAAGTCATTGATCACTATCTTCATCTCACGCTGCCGTCTCCAACATCTCACCACATTGATGCCGAGCTTCAACAGCCAGATCGATCGCCTGTAACTTAAAATCTGCATCATTTGCATTTCTTCTTGTGTTTTCCATGATGAGGAGGTGTGCATGAAGCGCAAAATGACTGATCTGAAGAATTTAGTCCAAGTGCGTTTGATTTTAATTGAACTGTTTTTTGTGGTCCACTGTGACCTGTTTGGTAATTTCATTGGTCTGATGTGACAAGGCTAAACGTAACGAAGCTCGTTCGCTTATAAAAATCCATATATTAGCCGCACTGGTGTTTAAGCCGCAGTTTTCAAAGCGTCGGAAAAAAGTAGCAGCTTATAGTCTGGAATTTACGGTACTGTATTTTTCGGACCATAAGGTACACTGGATTATAAGGCGCGTTAAGCGACTGTCTCTTAACAGGTGCCATTTTGGGGTCCTTATGCATACCGTAATATTGTGTTTATTTATTTATTTATTAAAAAGGATTCCCATTCGCTGTTGCCAATAGCACCAGGTAGTTTTCCTGGGGTCCGAAATAATGTGTGTCAGCGGAGTAATATGTACTGTGATACGTATTACTCCGCTGGGCTCCTGACTACTGTAGCCATAATGCTCTGACAATCCATCAAGCGGTGCAGCTTCGTAGTTTACCAAAGTTGTACTAAAACATTTTGACATATTTTTGAGTGCCGTCCACCACCATAAAATCAGTTCGAGCTCAGTATATTAATACATAAGGCACACCGGATTATAAGGCGCACTGTTGATTTTTCAGAAAATTAAAGGATTTTAAGTGCGCCTTATAGTCCGAAAAATACGGTAAATGGTTTTTTTTTTTTCTTTGATGGATATGCGTACTAACCCGTATTTTTTTTTTTTTGTATTTTCAAGTTGTGCTGCCACACCTTCACAAGCTGGCGCTGGCTAACAACAGCCAGACGGTGGAAAGCAAGAGGATTGATATCGCCACCCAGCTGTTCGAGGCCTACAGCGCCCTCTCCTGCTGCTGTATCCTTCCATAGGTCACACTCTGTAGCAGCCAGGTCAGCCTGGATTTAGCCTCTTGAAAGGAACTTTTAGTCAAAGTCTCAATATTGACTTTACTTATATTTGGAGATACAAACCTAGGGGGAAGCGTGAGTCCTCCCTCCACTTTTTCCGATAAAGCCATCCCATTCATGTTTTTATAACTGCTTTACTTTATGCATTTCCGAAGGATTTACTAGAAGCCTGTCTCGAGGCTGGCGAGGGTTCAGGGTTTGCTGTCGTAACGGTGAGTCAGTGGGAAGGCAAACGTTTAGCTCGGCCGGTCGGACGTGCTCCCGAACGTGACTGTGTGCTGGTACGTATCAGCGTGGCCTCGGTGCCTGAGTGAATGCTCCACTGTGTGCGTTGGCAGAGCTCGCCTGTCATTTGGCAAGAGGAGAAAGGAAAAATAAGCTGCCTCCATTTTGGGGCTAGAGGTAATTACAGGGCTGGTTAAGCAAAGGAAAGGATGAGAGAGGGAGAAAGCATGTGAGAGGAGGAAAGGGCTGAACATCAACTCCAATCCTCCGAAACAGTTCCCAGGATAGGACTCACGTTTACATTACCTCTGCTCTGTCTCTGCCATCTTTCTCTTATGTGATTCTTTCCCCTCTTACTATTTCTCACACTCTTTTTTTCTCCCCTCTTTCTATTTCTTCTTTTCTTTCTCAACCCCACCCAGGTCCTACACACATGTCCACACAGACAGAGGACAGCTGCTCTGAGGTTCATTCCTGTGGATTTTTGTCAGGCTGTGATTTCACAGTGCAGCCGTGTCCAGGAGGTATAGCCCTAACCTCAGAGGCTTTACCTCCCACTGCACTTCTTTCTCTTGTAATCAGCGTGACAAGTTCTGAAACTGTACATTCCCATCTCTAAAAATACAGATTTGTTCCCCACGCGTCCCGTACAGCTCCCCTGGATTTGACAGGTGGCAGGACACATGCAGTCCGAGGTGTTGGTCTGTTTTGGTGGCAGATGGGTGGAGCGGGCCTACAAGTACAAATGCTTGGAAAATCTAATCACTGACAGATTTCTTTAATATTTAAAATTGTCTTGCAGCAAACCCCGCCCATGTGGTAATTCACAGAAGTGCTCTCCACACAGTATTAGTGACTGTTTTACTTTGGAAGCAGCATGTTGTTAGTTTACATGGTGAAAATAGACAATTTTTATGATTTACTACAGGGTTTCTGTGGGGTCTTAAAAAGTTTTAAAATGTCTAAAATCCAATCATTTCAATTTAAGGCTTTAAAATGTCTAAAATTCACCTAAAATCTCATGAAATGTCTTTAATACAATTTTTAAAGGTCTTAAAAATGCATTAATGTTACTTTTATATAAAGCAAATGCGGTGTGTTACAGCCGACGGTGTGTTACAGTCTACAGTGTGTTACAGTCTACAGTGCATGGTTACAGTGGAGAAATCATAACCCTTTTAACCCGCACATTTAGCTGGTTCAGTAAAATACCATAAAGTCGGTAATACATACGAAACGCTCAACTTGTCAGCTTTCAGAATCAGCTGGAATCACGTCACTGGAGCAAATGAGGGAGGAATTACGGTAAATTGGTTTTTGCTATTCACCTTGTATCTCTGGCGATATGCTCGGTTTTTAAGGGTTTTAAGAAAAGCCCACAGCAAAGCCGAATTCCTTGTACAACATGGGTAAGTGCAAGTTCAACGGTTTGTGGCTCCAGAACGAATAATTTAATGCATGGTTGAAGCTGGTGGATGGAAACATATGAAGCTCACGGCACCTTCTTCAAGAAAACTTTGAAACTTGGAACATTGGCCATGAAGACATTGGAATTTCATGGGTTTGTTAGTTGCAAGTAATTCTGTACCTACGATTTTCCTTAATGTCTTTTGTACTTTTTTGCCAGTATGGATGTTAAATGGGTCTTAAATTGTGTTCACTATGGTCTTAAAAAAGTCTTAAGAAGTCTTAAATTTGACTTGTTGAAACCTGCAGAAACCCTGTACTAAGATTATTTTGTCAATTTTTACTGTATTATTTGGCTTTTTTTAATAGTACCCATCAGTACTTACCAAGGTTCAATTTAAATTATTTGTGATTACCTCGGTCAAGGAGGTGGGATTTTTTTTGCCTCTATTTGTTTGTTTGTTTTTTAGCAACATTGTGGATCAACTCCAATATTTTTTATGATGAGACAGTGACAATAACCCTTAAAAACTAGTTTACAAAGTGCTTTAACAGTACAAGCAGAATAGCATACTGTTACTACAAGAGATGTAAATATATATATAAATAGCAGTAGAGTTAATAAAAAAGACGACATCACATGAAGTCAAGTCAATAAAAAGGTGTTTTAAGAAGTGATCTGTAAGAGGTCACTGACTCTGCGAGCTGTATCTCCTCAGGCAGGTCGTTTCAGAGCTGAGTGGCTCTGATGGCAAAAGCCTGGTTGTTTTTAGATAAGCCAAGACTTTGGAAAGGGTCAGAATGGCCAAGCCTGAGGTTTAAAGCAGGATTTCCATAATGTAGCTTGGAGCTAGACCTAGACCAGCTTTAGAAATAATCCATAAAATCTTAAAATCCATTCTGAAAAGAGACGATTGGATGGGATATCACCCGAGGAACAGATGATTAAATTATGGGGCAAGATCCAAAGATGGGATCCTGTTGAAAAAGCATCAAGAAATTTCCTCTCTGTCATAACTGAAAAATGTTTTAAAAAGATAGTGTTGATGTTTCACCACAAGATGGCAACAGTGTTCAGGCTATAGCATCAATAAAGCTCGATTATGCCTTGGTAGAGATTTGTGCTCTCAGTTGTTTCGTTCCAGTCCTTAACTTCATGTGCAGTCATCTCTGAGGAGGTAATGGTCAACCACTTCCTGCCTGGCCTCAGGTGCCTGCGCGCCGACATGGAGCAGCTCTCTCCGGAGCACGAGGTTTGGGAGACGCGCTCAGACGTACACATCACACACTGACTCTCACCCTGCACACATACAGCATCTCATCTGCATGCGCTGATGGGACGAGTCAGACTGTCACTCCCCAGGGAATCTCTCACACGATAAAGACAGACAGTCTGACACTTTACCTCTTTCTCAGACACACTCATACACACACACACACACCTACCATACTTATTTGTGTCTCAGAATCTCACGCGATGTATTTCATGTGAGCATTTTCCCAGAGTGACTAACGATCAGCTGACTCTTCCCTCCCTGCACATCCACTCTGTCTGAGCTCCATATATCAGCTTCTAACACAGGAAGGTTTCATATAGTAAAGTATACAAACACTCTTTATTATTTCACCTGCCTGTACCACTGGATTAGTTAAGATCATGTGGTTAGGACTCTGATAGTAAATGAGAGATTGTTAATTCTCTTAGAAAAATAACATTTTGACTTAGACTGCATAAAGAAGCTAACATGACATCACTCTGTTTGTTTGTGGAGTCGCATTTTGCTGCTGATAGTTTGAGATTTGAATGTCATCATGTTTGGGAGCCAGAAGTGACCATATTTGGATATGAAGGGAGGAGTGAGGAGGAGGGTCTGACTCTTGAACCCGAGGACATGATCCAATGTGTATGTTTATCGATCAAACTAACCACACCCCTAAATTTTGTGATTTTTTTTTTTGAATTTTTTTTTTTTTGTGTGAGATGAACCAGATCACTGAGAAAAAGACTTGACTTTAGACATCAGAAGGACTTGTGGAAAAATAAAATACATCAACTGAGTATTTCATGGTTGAAAATCATGATTTTTGAGCTACACTACAGGCCAAAAGTTTGGACACACCTTCTCATTCAATGTTTTTTCTTTAATTTAATGACTATTTACATTGTAGATTTTCACTGAAGGCATCAAAACTTTACTAAAAAAGGTGAAATAACTGTAAACATGTTTTATATTCTAGTTTCTTCAAAATAGCCACCGTTTGGTCTGATTACTTCTTTGCAAACTCTTTGCATTGTCTCCATGAACTTCAAGAGGTCGTCACCTGAAATAGTTTCCACTTCACAGCTGTGACTTATCAGGGTTAATTAGTGGAATTTCTTGCTTTATCAATGGGGTTGGGACCATCAGTTGTGTTGTGTAGAAGTCAGGTTAAGCCCTATTATGTATAAAATACATATTATGGCAAGAACCAATCAGTTAACTAAAGAAAAACGAGTGGCCATCATTACTTTACTTTACTCTACAATGTAGATAGTCATGAAAATAAAGACAACGCATTGAATGAGAAGGTGTGTCCAACCTTTTGGCCTGTGCTGTATATCATGGTTGAAAATGATGATTTTTGAGCTAGCATCTAGTGGCCATCAGGGGTATTGCACTCGCATATTGACACCCAGTTGTTTTGTTCATTTCTATACACATTCAAACTAAATCTGTGTGTGTCATTCACAGGTGATCCTTAGCTCTATGATCAAAGAGTGTGAAATCAAGGTGGAAAACAGAGGAATGTCAGACGCACAAGGGTGAGAACCATCATCACTTCTTCACAAGGACTTGACAAAGATATCGCCTTTTGTTGCACAAGACGGCAAAACAAGCTGAAGTGCTGATGTAGAAGGGGAGGGGTCTGTTAACAGTGTTGGCACTCGCTCAATATGGTGGTTTTCTTCCCCCCATGGAAAGAGCAGAACATGCAAGAGTGTTGGAGCCGCACTCATTATGTGGGCATCTTCACAGAAAGAGAAGAAGAAAATTAGTTTGTTTAGTGACGCTAAAAACTCTGGGACACCGGCCATATTGCGAATGTCTTTTAAACGACGTCTCCCCCATCTTGTTAGCATGTGTTATAGGCTCATTGTATAATAATAATCAGTGTGTATACGTCTGCATAGGCTCAGTGTGACTCGGTTCAAATCTCTGTTGAGACATTTTAGTTCTTCTTCCCTTAAGATCAGAAAAGTCTGTCTTCAATTTCTCTAATTAATGACTTGGATCGTTATTGTCACAGCGTGTAGAGCCTGACCTTAAAGAATGTCGATTTGGAAATTATTTTAACATTTTAAGCCTCATTTGATTTATTTACTTCCTGGCATAAAATATCCTCAGCGCTGCTATCATCAAGCCAGAAAGACTTGTACATGTCGTCTCAGCAAATACTCGAATCTGTTAAATTTCACATACAAATCTGTTGAGTCTAGTTTGATGTTTGTCCTTATGTTGAGCAATGAGGCTGCTCGCCAGAGAGCTGTAACTTCTCTACAATCTCAACTAACATAAAAGAGGAAGTTATGGAGCCGTTAGACTGTTTAAAAAAAAAAAAAAAAAAATCAGGAGGGGCTGAATTGGCAAACAGCATATCCTCTCTAAAGAAGCAGAGTAAAGCTTGATGTAAACTGGTGTAAAATATTGTGTAGGTTTTTCTCTTCATATATGGGATTTTAGCTTTATGTTGCATTATTTTTATTTTTCCACAGCTCTATGTCCATTGCGTCCAGTTTGGTGGGTGAGGACGCCAAGACGAAGTTCCTGAGCAAGATGGGTCAGCTGACCACCTCTGGTGCAATGCTGGCCAATGTCTTTCAGAGGAAGAAGTAATCACCACACCGACCAATCGACCGTTGCAATTAACTGACGAAGCCCTGCTGACGACTTTGGGAGCGTTTCATTTCACTGGGAAAAGCACGGGTTCAGCTTAAAGTAGAAGAAAGTCCAGTGTACAGTTTAACGAAGTAAAAATCTACTTCAAGGTGAACGACGATGTTGGTTTCTTGCAGTGAGAACTCGCAAGGTTTTCCCCTCTGCTCATTTGTTTCTCCTCAATTCTCAATCAGGACGAAAGTCACATCAAGAACTAGGGATTTGCTTGTATGAGTCAGTGTTAACGTTGTCATTTCAAAAAAGACGAAGAGGAGAGAGGGGAAGAGCCTGAACAGTATTGAGATTCACCCAAAGTGACGACAAGGATCTTTTCTGGAGTTGAAAGCATCACAGATTTTGATTTTCGGTGCAGTCCTTTCTGTTTCAGAAGAGCCGCACTCGTCTCTAGGAAACAGAACTCTGACCTGCTGGATTTCATGTAAGAACTTTACGGGGCGCCATTTTGGATCAAAAGGTTCGACAAACAGTTGCATCAACTCGCATTTGTGAGTGAAACTACACTGAAGCTCTGCCACAACCATGGCCGTGCATCTGTGTAGAAGGCCTTGTACAGTGCGTCTGTACGGCTCAGAAGTATCGCCTACTTGAAACTAAAAAAAATTGTCTTGCCTTTATTTCTTCAAAGTCTGTCTCGGGTTTTTGTTTTGATAGCTTCTATTTTATAACTTATTTATGTCTTAATGAAGAAAACAAACATACTTTATTCCAACTTCCAAAGAAATTTGCACTTCACTTTAATATTTTGTTCTTTATTATATATATTTTTGGTTTTAATTCAGAGTCTTATACATGATAATTATCACTACGGTTAATTTTTGTTTTTCTTTATCTGTTTTTGGAAATGTGAAGTTGAAGACAACACTGATCATAATTATTCCTTCTCTGTCCGTTGCATCTTGTCTCTCAGTGTTGCAGTGTCTCTGATAATTGTACTTTTTTTTGTTTTCTAAAAGTGGGTATTTGGTTCAATTTTCTTTGTTGTTGTTGTTCTTTTTGTTTGTTTTTTTTTTGGATATGCTCTAAGAGAAACAGTAAATAACTGTATCATACACTGAACTCAAGAGGACGGTACTCATTATGTATATTTGAAATCTGTGTCATGGTGTAATAAAAGATGGAGATGAGTTGTGTACTTTAATGTACTTCTGGGAGCTTCATTGAAGGTTTGCTGCGTGATGAAGGACCTGGCTGTGGCTCCAGGTGTCGACAGGTGTTGAAGGCTGTAAAACAAGGTAGTTTCGCAGAATAACACACACTCCTACTGTCTCTGCCCCTCACGTCCAACCCTTTGATGTGGCCTATTGTCTACTCAGTGCGACAAACCAAAGTCCATCTTGAGGGACATTCCCTACACCAAAAAAAAACCCTACCAGAAATAAAAGGCCAGATCTGCCGTCAAGATTACACTATCTCTCAATCCTTTTGAAAATTATGACTTTAACAAGGTAAACTTTGGCCGAAATCATCAAAAGAAGACAAAGAGGTGTACACTCCTGATTGACCAGTATGTTGATTTGTGTTGGAAAAAAAACAGCCTGTTGAAGCCGAGCTGTGTTTTTAATGGTTAAACATAATACAAGCTAGTTAACGCTGTTATAAAGAACAGTATTTGCATATTCAGGCTAATATTCAACCACCATCGCTGATAACTGGCCAGGTGGGCAAATAATTGATACACATGGGTGTACGAGGGGGGAGGATTTATGGGCACAGGTTGTGTGTGTTCTTTCATTCCTCTATGGGTGTGCCTGTGTGTGTGTGTGTATAGATATGCATGCTCAGAAAAACATTTGATTTACATTCATTGTGCAAAACAACCCCACATATTCAACTACCTTTATGCACAGCTGTATTTATGTATATGCATGTGTGTTGATGAAAATACTCCTGGCATTTTGTTTGGATGTAGGCATGGCGGTCAGCTGGGAGTTCTTACTCACGTCGGTGACTCGGGTGACTCACGGATCACATCTGTTTCCGTAGCGATCCAGATCCAATCCTAAAAAACCACCGGAACATGGTGGGTAAGCTTTAACGTTATTATTCCACCCTGTTGAGTGTGTATGTGAGGGCTGTGTTTTTCTGCCCAGTGTATTTTTCACTGTGTTCAAAAGCGAGACCATGTCCCTATCCCCTTGAAGCTTCCTCCAAAATCCTGGTACCAAAACAGGCTGTGGCTGTTTTGTTCTATGGAACGAGTGTGTGTTCCATTAATCAGAACCATTCAGTGGCTTATGGTGTGTGTGTGTGTGTGTGTGTGTGTGTGTGTGTGTGTGTGTGTGTGTGTGTGTGTGTGTGTGTGTGTGTGTGTGTGTGTGTGTGTGTGTGTGTGTGTGTGTGTGCAG
>OOFC01016784.1:0-17697 GCA_900323345.1 Pseudochromis fuscus
AAACATCCATGAAGTGGTCCCTGTCCACCTGCACCAGCTCCTCATCAGGAAGCAGGAAGTTACTCAGCATGCCCTGTTATGTGTGTGTGTGTGTGTGTGTGTGTGTGTGTGTGTGTGTGTGTGTGTAGTGTGTGTTGTTGGTTTTTCATCAGAAAACTCTACAAAGCTCCATGAAGTTAAATAAATTGTTGGAAATGTTTTACTGATCACTGAAATGTTTGCAGGAAATGTGTGATTTTACCAGTTCAATATTTAGTTTTGGATTCTTTCATCTGCTTGAAACTTCATATAAATTCACTTGAAGATAAGATGGGGCTCCTGGGTCGAAGTGAACTCATGTGCAGCTCCAACAATGCTCTGTGTAACAAACACTCATCTGTACAGATTCATCTGTAACAACAATTATTTAAAAGTTATTTGCAGGATTATGAACGTTATCAAAATGTGAATTAGTTTAATGTGAGTTAGTTTAAAAACAAAAGCATGTCGGTGTGTTCTGCTGCTGTTCAGTAGATCAGGATGTGGTTGATCAGCAGCGTCTGTTGGTTCCAAGTTTACTTCTTTCAGGTTTTTCAAAGGGCAAAAGCACTTTTGTGTTTTCAGGAGGAGGAGACAATAAAAGTCAGAGAGAGGGTCTGATGAAAGTGGACAGCAAGCAACTTCAGGGTTGTAAAGCATCCACGATATCTCTGATGTCCATCCACCACAGGCCTGAGGAATCCTTTATTACTGTGTGGTCTCTCAGCATACACTTGAGTTAATCAAAATTAATACAAGAACAGGACTGCAAATTCAGTCATATGATGGACTGAAATGTAGATATGACCATTTCCATCTGCAGTAGCAATTTGTTGATATGTTTAGATATTATCTGAATATATAGAATTATATGATTTACCAGTCTTCCCAGTCTGCTTTCTCTGCTCCCTACTTCCACTGTTCACACAGCAGACTTCCTGCTTTACACACAGCTTGTCACACTGGAACAACCCCTCATCACTGCTCAACCCTACCCACCCATGCCTACTCAAAACAGACAACACACACGATGTACACACACAAGTGTGTGCTTGTTTTATGATGGATTAGAATTTGCATTACCTCAGTTTACCATGAATTTCCTTTGCAGGCTGGAGATACTCCTGATGTGCTTGTGGATACAAGCTGGCTTTGTGCCGGGGACACACGGCAATAATGGATTTGTCAGTCATCTGTCAGAGGAAGGTAGGGCTCAGTGACGGCCTTTTGGTACAGTTAAAATACAGTTTGAAATAAGTTCAGTTCAGTTAGCAGCTACATTTTGTTTGCTGTTTTTCTTTGTTCACTGAACTGTGTGAGTCAGCACAGTTCAAAATGTGTTTCTGAATCATCTGAGAAGAAATGTTACTGTGTGGGAACAAGATAATACCTTGTAGCAGGCACAAACTTATCTGTTTACAAATGTAACTGAGCAAAGGCAGCACATTGTTGGAACTATTTCAGTGTCCTGTGGGGGAAACAAAGAAGCATAAGTCAGAATATTGCACTAATATGATTTGTATCAACTGACAAGTAATAACTTTTTGTTTTTTTTTTTACAACAGAAAGATCTTACTCTAAGAAATGGACTGACTGTCACAATATGATAAATTGTTTACATCTTAACATGTTGCTTTTACAAATAAGATAAAAAAAGACACCTTGTTGGACTTTGAAGGACAATGTTCAGTTATTCCTCATGGTCCTCATGTATTATGTTTGTCTTCTGTGTATCAGATGTTTTGCTCTTAAAGGATGAGCAGAGTCCAAAGTGTTTCACTCGGACAAGCAAAGATTTCACCTGCTTCTTTGAGTCTGAAGACAACAGCTCTTATGATTTACTCTACACTGTCGAAGAGTAAGTTACACACAGTAAATCTATTGTTACTTCAGGGGATTTAAATACTATTTTCTTTGTGAACGCTTTGAATCTCATTGTTGAGACACTCTTTCTATTATTAATTCAACATACGATATTTCTCAGTGGGAATTTTAAGTATGTGGTGTTTTAGCCCACTGTATTGCATGTTGAAGTGTATATACTTGTATGATAGATACAATCTGATACATTTTTTTATTGATTGATTGAAGTGGAACTGAATGTTTTGTGTTTGTCCTTTCCACTAAACAAGTGAGAGGTGTGAAATGTCCATCCAGAGAACAGAAAGAGGAACCTTCCTCCATATCTGCACCTTTCCTGACCCAGATGTGAAGCTGTTTGTTGATATCAGCCTTGCAGTGGTGGATCGTGCGACCAACACCAGCCTATACACTCGGACTGTCAATGTGGAGGACCATAGTAAGACATTTGTTTTTAAAGTATCTACACCTTTGTAACGATATTATTTGTGCTACAGTCACATGGACAAACGACTGATATCATCTGTTTATACATTTTAATCCTCACAGGTTTTTAACTTTACCTGTTTGTCTCATCCATTTGTCCAATTGTCTTGTTGCTTGCTGATGTATCCACAGCGATAGTGACCCTTTGATTTCCAGGTTCTTGCTTTTCTCTTTCCCGCAAATTCACAAATGGAAACACTTACAATGAATAACACATTTTTGTACTCTTATTTTACCCCAAAAATATTTAGTCTTAGCCTGAAAAGAGCAGTTTTATTGTGCCAGTAGCTTTGTGCAAACCAGTTAGAAGTTTTATTTGAAATATGCAGCTTCATGTCCTCAGTGTCCTCTGTGCAAGAAACAGGTTTTAGTTACTTATTTTCCATTACAAAATTGAGATATGTTAAAAATAAGCTGGAGTAAAAAAGTGATTTTCTCATGTAGTAAATATATTTTTTTACATCCCTGCATTACTCTCTTGCATCATGGTTTGAAAACAAGCATAGATGCAAGGGAGGAGGCATGTTAGCTAAATGGAATGCAGCCAACATAATCAGCAGTCCATAATGTCATCCACCAAGACAGACACAGGGGCATCCTCAGCTGTTAACAAAACACCAGTCATCTATTTCCATCAGTGGCGTTTATACCTCTGTAATATGTCTTCAGTGCTTCTGGATCCTCCCTACAATGTGTCTTTACACCAAAATGGTCAAGTGGGACAGCTGCAGGTTGAATGGCACGAGGAGACCCCAGAATACATGGAAACAATGTATAAGATTCGATACTCCTCCATGGGTCTTGGAGAGAAGACAAAAGAGGTACATACATGTCGTCCATGCATCCATCAGATTATCTCTGTGTTACTACTATAAAAATAAACTGACATATACACATAAGAAGTGGTTTGTTCAGCATGTGAGTGAGTGTTTCACCTACTTGTTATTCATAAAGTCCTGAAACTAAAACATACAGTAAAGGAAATTGGTGTAACTCATTTATCTACTTGGTGACAGATTGTTGGGCTGGTGAGTCACAGCAACATGTGTAGTTTCTGTAATGAGAAATATTTTTGAGTGAAACTGAATATGTGTAACAAGATGGGTGGAAATACATCTTTTAGATTTCATTTGACTCATTACTGGTTTGGGCTTTTTTCAATATTAGACCAAACGTGCCAGAATGTATTTTCTATTATTAGACTTTACTGTGTGATAATAAATAAGCAAAATCAAGAGTAAAACAAAAACAGTCTCACAAAGGTAAGAATAAAATAAAATAAACTACATCTAAATTCAACTGGTTAAATTGGGTTTTTAAAAAGAAAAAATCACAATGGGTTAAATTTGTGTGAATGTTACTGACTTGTGTTGGTTTTGAAATTAATTTATTAATTCATTAAAAAATGACTGATTTAGTTTTTTATGTTATTGTCTTAAAATTTGTTTGTTGCACTAAATTTTGTGGCCTGTTTTGGTGTTTGTTTTGTTCATTGAGTCTTATTCTAACACACTGTCAGACACCAGGTTGCATCATAATTACAGTTGGTTAAAAACTTTTTTTAAACATTACTTGAATTGTATTGTAAAATGTATGATACTTATAATTTCCACAGGTGAAGAAGGGAGTCACACTGGAGTCTCTGGTACCAGGGGAGGAGGTTGAGGTCCAGGTTTCAGTCAAATGTGGTTTTTATCCAGATAGAGGACACTGGAGCAGCTGGTCGTCCCCTGTGCGAGCTACTGTTCCCCAAAGTGCAGGTGTGTCTAACTGAATTAGGTCCAATACAGTGATTGACTTGAGAAGAAAATATACTATCTATAAAACACAATCCTTACGCTTTAAATACAACACTTGATTGAATGATAATTATGATTATTTTAAATCTTTTCAGGTGATATTTCACTAATATGTTACACCTCTGACCTGCACAACATCACCTGTCACTGGAATGGGAGCAGATATGGTGGAGACCAGGAGTACAAACTTTTCTACAAGACAGGTCTCAGGTAGTACCAAACACACACACTACATTTCATCATATTTCATGTTTCCATATACATGAATTCATCAAATTAAAATAAAAATATTTATAGTTATATGCAAAATCCTGTTTTTAGTTGTTTTTTGTTGCAAGATCCCATCTGAGATATTTCTAAGCTACTTCACATGCGCAGCAGGTTTGACATTTTCAAGTCAGTGACTGTGAGCGTTATTCCAAGAGTTGTGTTTCTTGAAGTAGCTTATTGTAGATTTTTAAGTAATCCCTGGATCATTGTCCTGTCACTTTGACTGTGTTAGTACAGTGAAGCTCAGTTTTCCTGCTGATCATTTGCAGTCAGATGAGGATCTGCTTTCCCTTAAAGGCCCAAACGTTTGCACACATTTGTAGAAAGTGACTTAAATGTCCTCTTGAACTTTCCACTGGGGGAAAAAAACAAAACAAAACAAAGCTCATGGGAACTTCAGATCTGTGTGGATAGATGAGACTGAGACAGAAACCTCATCTATAGTAGTGTGTTAACACTTAGTTGTTGTAGCATTAACTGTGGGTAACAAAGGCAGACTTTTGTAAACTATTTCAGAAACAATCTCCTCTCTGCTCATCCTTTCATTCCACATCATAAAAATCAATGTGCTTGGATCACTGATGTCAGATTTGACATGACAACAATGTTCCTCCTGCAGTGAGCCTGTGGGCTGGACACAGTGGATTGAGTGTCCGGTTGATGAGAACTTCACTGACCTGTGTTGTTTCCATGGAGATAAGTCCCGAAAAGTCAGAGTCAAGCTCAGCAGCAGTCCAATCAGCAGAACTTTTTATTCTGGGGAGTTCACGCTCAACAATTCCAGTGAGTTACTTCTTATGGTTCAAACTCTAATCACTCGTAGTCCTCAGGGGAAACTGTTCCCCAGAGGTTGATATTATTCAGAGCACACCAGTGGTACCATAAACCAAAGACATTTCATAAACTTGGTGCTATTTTAGTCTGCATTTCTTATATTTCTGTCACTAATAGACAAATCAAATTTGACCATATTTAGTCAAATGTTCTGGCCACATAAAGTCGCTCATAATATTTTACAGACGTCCTTCAGTGAGTCAGGATAATTGCATATTTAGGTCAACTCACAAGCTTTTCTAAACAGCCTTGAGCTATTTTGTAAAGTTTGAAGTAGGAATACTTACCTACTTATGTCTTCAGCTTGTCTACAGTACTTGAGGTAGACCTGATTTTTCAGCTTTATTTTCATCATCATGAGCTTATTGAAAAAGCCTGAGAGAAAGTTCGTCTTCTAACAAACTGTGTGTTTTTGATTTTCAGTCAAAACATCCCCACCCAATCATCTGAGAGGAGCGCTGAAGAAAGACAAGCTGTGTTTAAAATGGGAGGCTCCTCTACCATCTCTGATGACTCACCTGCAGTATGAAGTCGACTACCAGATCCAAGGAGGTGACGGGTGGAAGGTCAGATGTCATTTACAGTCACTGGACAATTGTAAACATGTTTTTCTTCTCATTGATATCTCAGGGCCATGTTAGATTTTTGTACATAGATATCTGTGGGTGTCACTGCTGCCACGGTGTCATCCTCAATTTTAACACCAGATGGCGCCAAAGGGAAGAATTTTCAATTCTGTAAAGTACAGTGATAATCGGATCTGTTGTGTTTGTTTAAGGCTGGATGTTGTAAGACAAGATAGAGCACACGCAGCATTATTCAGGAATCAAAACAGTTGCATTAAAACACAATAATTAAAAGAAACCTGAAGAGAAATATGAAAGCTGTGAATACAAAATACCCTCATCACTCAGATTTAAGCCATTTAATTAATTTCGTGTTGTATGTCAAATCAACATTTCTGTCTCCAGATGATAAAGGGCCCCGAGACCGATGCATGTGTCGAGGGTTCAACAGGAAGCCGGTACAGTGTGAAGGTCAGAGCCAAACCTACTGGGTCTGTTTACTCAGGCTGGTGGAGTGACTGGTCAGAGGTGCTCACTGGTGACACCCCCACTGACATAGGTGAGCTCCCACTCAGGCTAAAATCAAAAATCAGTGTAAACGCTTGAATAAATACTTTTATAATCACAGTAGTGTATGACATTCATCATGTTTCTTCATGCATCAACATGTAATAATGTTATTATTTATCTAAATAATTGTAAAATATTGTGTATATCTTTCAAACCTTAATGGTGATCTACTAAACTTTTCAGGCATGTTGCTGATGCTGAGTATTCCTGCCTCCATGTTGGTCACTGTCATCATCCTCATCTTCTTGTTTTCCATGTATCTCAGGTAGATTTTTGTTCAAATCATTCAGATTGTGAACATAAATTTAACACGTGTTGTTGTATCTCTGTTGGATGTGACTTTGTACTGCGCTATCACTCATTTTCATCACCTAGATTTCTTTATGTGGATTTTTTTTTTTTTAGGAAGATCAAGCTGTATTTCTGGCCACCAGTGCCCAACCTCGACAAAGTCCTACAAGGCTTCCTGACAGAGATCAACAAGCAGAAATGGGTAAATATAAATGTAGCATAATAATTACACTGCATCCAATTACTCACATAACTTCTGAAGTGAGTTCAGATATCACAGAATATATTGATCAAATACAGGTAATACAAGAATTAGTGAAACCACCTAGTGACTACAGTTTTAAATAAGAAGTTATTTACAAAATGACTGTTTTCACTGCCCAGGATCCTCCAGTCACAGCAAAGCAGTGCTATGAAGAAACCACTTCATCTGTGGTGGAGATCATGTCTAAAGACGAGGTCTCAGGGTCGAGGGGGGCATTCGAAGAATCCACTGAGATGCTGTCATCAGATGAAAGCTCCCCCAGCACAGAAGAGGTAGAGGGGAGCTCTGGGACTGAAATCTTTCCAGACTACGTGACTCTGAACAAAGACAGTGTCTTTCTTTGCCCACAAGGAAACAGTTATGTGTGTGAACAGGTTAGAGAGAGAGGAGACCCTGTGGCAGGAGATGAGCTTCTCCAGACACTTCACTGTCCATCAGTCTGTGTGCCATCTGGTTTCAGCACCGACTTTCTCAACAGTTCCTACCTGCCTCTGGCTGAATGTGCAGACCAATTTACCTGTAAGGTCACTGCTGAAAGAGGTCCAGGTAACCTCTATACTAACTTCCCCTTCAGCTAAATGTGCAGTTTAACAAGTGGGATTTATTACCAGCAAGTTTAATGCATACTATGCACTTTCTTACTGATCTTAGGTTGGCTGTAAAAAAAAAAAAAAAAAAAAAAAAAAGAGGCTTCAACAGGAATTAACCAGCACAGTGATTTATCTGAGGATTAACACCCTGAGTGTTACTGTGTTTTCACCATGTGGATCACAGCTTCACAAGGACTGAAAGTTCAAGGATGTGGTGTAAACACTGTTAAAGATTGAGGGGGGAAAAAAAAGGAGGTGCCATGAGTATTTACTGCAGCATTGTTTTTATGTAGCATTTCAGTGTATCTCATTAGTGTATTGTTTATTGTTTGATTTGTCACTGAGGGCAGGCCACAGGCACACAGCCTGCTGCAGCTGTACCAGCAGGTCGCTGTTTGTCTTGTAACCAAATAATCCACATTTTTCTAGTTTATAACATAATCAAGCTGCGCATTCAGTACTGTTGATAAATGAACATAATTTATGGGCAGATTATACAACAGCAAAAAAACACCCCACAAAATAAATATATGCAATTAACTCTGTATATGTTATTTTGTCCTCCCATGTTGTAATCAATGTTTTACTTTTTACCAATCCATATAATACTGTTTTGATTGCAGCTCCTACTTTGTCACAGATACTATCGAATGTATAGTCCCTTTATAAAGTGTTTCAGCTTGTAAAAAGTCTACATTTCTACAGTGAGTCATAAGAATAACTGCTTTTCTTTTATATACATCTTATCTGGAAATCCTGTTAATCCAAATATAAATATATTAAATGGACCAAACAAATACAGTCTCAACATGCAATCAATACTACAGCCTAAATGTGCCTATAATCACTAAATGCTAAACTGGATTATGTTATAAACTGAAAAGACTCAATCACAGTTCTAACCTTTCTATTTGCACATTGTGAGTGTGTGAGATATATAAAATTAGTGATACAGCTTTAATAGGCTGCATGCATTGCTGCAGTCTGCAATCAGTTTGTAGTGGATGAGAGTTTTTGGCATTACATCTGTGTCTGAGGTTTCAGTAAATGACACAGAACATTTTTTTTTAGTTTCTATGATGCGATGCTAAACATACAAAGCTTCCCCTGATTTAGTTTTGAAATGGAATTTTACATTTGTTAATTTTATTTGTAAATGTTGTTTACTGTGTTTTTTGTGGCCCAAAAAACAGGAATTTTGCCACTGTTTTGTGATTGTTGTTATATACCCAATTATACTTTTTATACTTTACAACAGATTCTTCCAAACAACATTTCTGTTGCGTTCACGACGCATTATATTCTAATGTCAAGTTTTGTGTTTTTGACAATAAATATATATATAAAAATGATTTCTCTGCTTCCTGTTGCATTATATGAAAGTATTCTAGCATTTAACCATAACACAGGCCACTCTCACGCATTCAAGCATCTTAGGTTTCAAGTGCACTTGGAAACCTGATTCTGATTTTTGTCTGTCTTGTACTTCTGGTGTCACTAGGTGGCAGAAGAGATCAACAAGCAAAGGCAGGATGTCACTGTGAGTCTTTCAGAAAGACAACACTGGCTACATCTACTAACCTGAAAATAAGAGATTATTTAGATTTTAGACTCAGGTTTGTATTTTAATCACCTTCACTTTTGAAGTCCTGTGATCAGCACCAACTTCGACCATTAAATACAGCGTCAGGAGCTGTTAAACAAACTTTGTATTAAACTGACATTAGGGATGATGAAATGATAGGAAGTTATGAGTTTGGTTAAACCTAAAAGAAGAAGAAAAACTCCACAACTCGGATAAATGCTAGATGTTAATTTATTACACAAAGTAGACGAAAGACTCAATTGAAGATGATTCAAGTAATCATTACTCACAACTTGTATTAAAACCAGGAGACCTGAGATGGAACATGGGGCAACCACAACATCATGGCTACTGGGATGGGTGAGGAGATTAGTAAGAGGGTAAATAAAGAGTCCTTTACAAGACAGCAGTCAGCAGCAGTTACTCACAGTTTTTGCCAGCCAAGAGCCCAATGTGTCGTAAATGTTAAAAGAACATTCAGGTTTTTAATAAACGTAATGTCGTCTCAGAGCTGTACAAGCAACCAAGAGGGAACACTGAGGTACAAAGACCTGACTTGTCCTTAAACCCAACAGTTCACATAGTACTAATCACATAGTGTCCGACTGGTCCTGCCTCACAGTTACAGCATGAGAATCAGAACTGGCTCTTCAACTACTGTATGCTATCACCACACATTCATTCAGCCAGCCGCCTTCTGTAAAATATACCGCTGTCACACTTTAACGGCAGGCCATCACGTCCACAGCGTTCGCCAGACTGTATGATATCATAGCCATAAATTAGCCCAGAATCGTCTATGGAGCAACAGCAGAGGGTGGGAGAAGGCGAGTGTTTGAGAGTGAGACAGTCAAGAGAAAGACAGAGAAAAGTTTAAAAGACTCAGTGTTTACTGGCGTACAAGCCTCTCCTCCCAACATGAATTCTTTCCATGTTTCATCACTGCCCACTTGCCCATACGCAAACGTCTATGGAGGGAGGTTGAATCACCTCCTGATGTCATTTCCTCAACTTTCACTTACAATCACATTGAGAAACAACATGGTTTCAGACGTGACGGCCTTTAACATGTACAGTGTGTAGCATGGAGTGTTTACAGGCCTCGGCAACAAAAGAGATAAGGCCACTAAAACAGGTCAACATCCTTTAAACTCATGGTGGTAATGTGCCAAATGGGGGCTGTTAGCTTGGTGTACATGCTGAGCGCACTCACATTTGGTCCTATTGGATTTTGTGGAGCAGACATTAGTTTCACAGCATGCCCGAAGTCAGTACTGGAGGGAAATAAATGCAAGACAGGGCAAAAAAATATCCAGTGTAATCAACAACACAGGAAGAACCAATGGTGTGAGGAAACTGCAGTTCCTACAGACTCATCCAGCAGGACTAAAATAATTGATTTTCCATAAATGCAATGTATATTAAAACATTAAAAGGAGTAACTGAAAGTTTGTAATAATGACAAACACACTGTTCCCACCTCTGCAGAGTTGGCACAGTGTACTACGTCCTTTTTATTAATCATTCCTCCTTTGTTTTTGTTCACATCCCCAAATGCATCTAACAAATGCACACTGCTGATGCTTAATGTTAACAGGTTACTGCTGACTTCTGTAGCCAGGCGCATAGAGGATCAGTCCAGTACTGTATGATAAATAGCAGTGATTAGTAAGGAGTAGTCAAGAAAAGTAACAGCGCCTCAGGTCTCAGTGGCAGAACCTTTGATATCAATCACAAAATCAGAGCAAATCACACTCACACACTAACACAATCACAGGACTGTGATCATAGCGAAAACTCTCGTCTCCACAAGGCTGTTCAAGATTTTTCGAGAACTGTATTTTTCAAATGGAAACCAAAAACATCCCCAATAGCGATTTTGTTTTACACAGTGGTGTGTAGGTGGTCTGCAACAGTGGTTCTCCAACACAGTGAGGAGGGATCACAAGATGATTTCCAGACATAACAATAAAATAAAATAAAAAAAAACATCAGAAATAGCATACTTTAGCCATAATTCTTACAAAAGAGAAACATGGTAGTTAAAATTTTGAAAAGCAAATACAATAATAGGGTCTCAGCCTTTGTCCTCACATGACCTCTATGGAGACTACAGGCAGATTATCAGCAGCATCATTTGGACATCAGAACCGTCTCCAGGTACAGCGGACATTGTTAATTTGGTGTTTGGGAACGTTGGGTCTAGAAATCTGTTTTAGCACCAACTGTAAAGAAACAGCAGTCATTTTACATACAAATAAAAAAGCTGCTAAGTTGCAATAACACTGATTGATTGATTAACATTGTTCCAAAATACAGTTCTTGAAAAATGAGCATCAAATGCATTATATAAGCAACACAGAGAAATGTAATCACAGTTAAAAGGGTGCATGTAAACAATAATAAATCAGCTGTGTATAACGTTTTTTTTTAATCCATAGATGTTAGTAATTTATAAATCTGCAGTCCAGTGTTGGTAAGTCTGTATCTGACAGTGGCAACAAAAACTCTTTACCACACAGATGGTTTTGTTGGCCCACTGCTCTGGTCTGTGTGGCTCTCTGAAAGGGTTGTAAACACTGGGCAATAAGCAGGGATTGATCTACACATTCAACAAGGGGCACTCACTATGGTCTACTCCTGTTCTTATAAGGGATCAGATTATCAGACAGATGATTTGTAGACTAATAAAGTAGCAGATAATAGAAATCACATTTTTATTCATAAAAGCTGTAATTTTTGTTTTTTTGTTGGTAAAAAAGGAAAAAGGGATTTAAATGTATTACCCTAATTTCTATTGAAATTATTGTTCTATATCAGCTGAACTACTCACACACTTTACGACCTTTTAAATTTAATTTGAGTGATTTGGAGTCAAAGGGGAGAAACAGTTGATTCCCTTCAATGAATATATTCTTTTCCTGTTAGCAACATTAAATTAACATTGCCTATCCTTTCTCTAAGTACCAGGATAGATTTGTTAAACCCTGGGATCCATGGTGATCAGATACAGGCTGCGCTTTGTTACCGTGCACTGAGACAACCCCCAGTGAGCACGCTCAGATGTTGGCCTTCTTGTTGATGAGCACAGAGCAACATGTGAGGGCGCCGTCCACTTTGCACTTCTCCGAGTTGGACACAGGGATCAGCATGTGGTCCTTCAACTTCTCAAACACCTGCAGGACACACAGACAAGGGAGTGAGTGGAAAAGCTGACATCCTGATTCTGTTTCCCGTTTATCATAAAACGATGTCAGTTACGACGGCCAAGTATCACTGGAAACTGTGTTTTAGAATGAGTCTGTTTCTTTACATTAAGAAAGTAATCAAATGCAAAATAGATATTGTCATGGTAACAACTGCTCCTGAGGGCCAATGTTACAGGTATTGACCAGCACAACCCCAGAAGCTCTTTGGAAAAAAGGCTGAAGTGCGACTCGACCTGCAGCAGTTGAAGTGAGGGGAGAACTTATGCAACGCTCAAGTTTGTTTACTCCACTTGTCAAGTTGTAATTTTCTGTGACACATAAATCCTGCAGAGAGACACAAAATGTGAAGCAGGAGAACAAGCCTTCAAGGTTTTCCGGTCTTCCGGCAAAATGTATATACACATTAAAAAAAGAGGTGGGAGTGAGAACTATTACGACATTCTCTAAAGACCCTTGTAAAGTAGTGTGTCACCCTGTGGACATTTTCCAGCAGAAAATCAGTGTTTTCCTACCACGCTTCCAAACCAGGATATTTTTCTCTTTAAACTCGTACTTCAACCCTGCTGTGATACTGAGAGACGAGGCCTTGTGGCACAGCCAAAGGAGACCAACTAAAAACATTTTTATCTCATGATGCAATATGGCTGACAAAGCCTCTGGTGATCCAGATGCCACCGCAATGAAAGTGCCTTATAAACTCCTCATTCGGTTCTACTATCATACTATTATATCTACTATCACACTTTTCTCCAACACCAATCTACCACTTTAAAATGTTCATATTTCATTACATGCTCAGCTTTTTTTTTCTTTTTTAATACTGTATTATCATACTGACAAAATCACCATGTTCATTTTTCATCTGCTGTCTTGTTAAAAACACGTCAAGCCAACAACAGTTAGCATGCTAGCATTTACATTTTAAAAAGCTCTCAGAAAGTACAAATCATAGACTGTACATAGAAAAAGATGAAGCAACTGGAGAAATCCTGGCTCAAAGAAACTCTGGTTACAATTGACTTCAATCCAAATCTGGTCATTTTCAATCAAGAAATACTAAGTTAATACAATTTTCCCACAAGTCATTCTGATGGCATTAGCTAAAGTCAAACCTTGAAATCTGAAAATAGTTTCATCATTAAGTAGATATTAGGCTTTGAAAAGAGGAAGCTTTAGAGGAGTGGTTTGTTTGATTGACAACCTTGGGTCTCATACACATTGTGCAGTGTCCTCAGGTTCAAGGGTTAGACCCGCCTCCTCACTCTTTACTTCATATCCAAATATGGCCACTTCTGGCTTCAAAAACCAACGTGGCAACATCCAAGTGCCGAACTCCTGGCTCCAAAATTCAAGTCCACCAACCAGCGGGTGACGTCATGTTAGCTTTGTCCATTCTATACACTGTCTATGGCACAAACATAATCCAGCAATGTTAGCGACTGAACACTGCTGCCCTCTTGTGGTGACATAGTAACACTACCTTGTTAAAATACTGTATTTTCCGGACTACAAGCCGCTACTTGTTTCTGACGCTTTGAACTTAAACAGCGGTGTGGCTCACGTATCAGCAGCACGAACCTCGTTGGCTTTTTACAAGCTAGCAAGCTCCGTGCCGCCAATACATTTAGCCTCGTCACATCAGACCCAGTCAGAGTGGACCACATGAAACTCTTTGAATAAATTCAATAGCGGCTTATAGACAGGGGCGCTCAATAGTCCGGAAAATACGGTACTTGAATAAGCAGGATTCCATCTTTTGATCTTGGTAAAACTGTAATTATTTGTTTATTGGGTAAAGCCCATTCTTACGAAAAATCTTAAAAATCTGTTTAGTGTTTTTTTTTCCTGAAATGTTGGTAACAAACAGACAAACAAACCAACCAATGCAAGCAAAGACATTAATGGAGATAATTAACACAAAAACATAACCCAATGCCTACAGCTGATGATATGGTCATATCACACATCATGTCCAATAGTTCGGTGGTCTGTTGGAGATTAGCCTCATGGTCAGAATATTCTATTCAGGGACTATTGGGAAATCTATCCAGCAGTAGTGAAGACACTTCAACTCCTCAAAAAACAAGCTTTGACAAGAGAGAAAAATTACGGGCTCACCAAAGTCAGAATGATTCATCTTCTGCAAAACACCAACAGTTATTTACTTCTTAAGTGGTGGACCAACCAAGCTACACTGCCACCCAAACGGTCTTTAGATCTTAGCTTTATACCATATAATCAGAGGGATAACTCGGAACTTTCACATAACTCTCCCAACACAACCTCGGTAAATCCCCTGCCATTTATAGCAACTCAGCATCCAGAATGTCTCTCTCTGTTTTATTTTTTTGATCATTTCCAGCCGAGTTCTCATTTCTGCGGTTGAGATTTATATGCCGGGTCAGGGTGGCGTGGTCCCACACAGCAGGGGCTCCTATATTTCACTGGAGCTTTTGTCTGCTCAGATCCTTTATCTCCAAACAGAGCCCTCTAGAGCCATCACCACTGCTAACCATTAAAAGGTGAACCATCTCCGCCTCCTCCGACCCCACCAATCCTCTCTCATGACCCCCTGCCTTTGTTAACGCAGAACTCTTATGTAACTTCACGAGCGGACTAAAAATAGACCGGAGATTAGGACAGACAGTGTTTAGAGTTAGAAAGCAGCAGACGTCTTGCAGAGAGTCTCAGCAATTGTGCTTATAAATCTCTACATCTCAATGGAGGAACAAGCAACAAGTTCTCTTGGGAAACATGACTGGCTACACAAGGCAAGATAGTAAAGTCTGATAAAACTGTCCCTGCTACTTCACTGCTTGTGTTTTGTCTTGTGCTATTCATATTTTTCCACTTTCTTTAACATTTCAAAGCTGGGTTTGGTGCCAAAAAATGGGTTTCAGGCCAATTTTCTGGTGGGTTTGAACTTTATAAAGGAAACTGGATCATGGAACAAACATACATTTCTCAAATGCTGCTGCAAATGTTCTGTTAAAAAGGTGCCACCGAAGCAGGAAGCGTGATATACACAAATAGACTTTATTATGCTTAAGATGAATTCCCTCAGTTAATCTTCCTGGAAAAATGGAGCCTTCGCCGTGGATTTAGATCCAAAGACGCATAATTTTGTGAATTCTTCTTCTAAAAATAGCCGGCGGAGGTTGGGGTTTAAACCACAGAGTACATTTTGAGGTCTGAGCACTGTCTCTGCAGATTGTAGGTTGCCAGGTTCAATCCTGTGAGAATCCTTTTGACTTGTTGTGATGTGGACTGACCCCAAAGCATCCAAATAACACAAATAGTGCTCAGCCTGACCAAACCCCAAACAGACAAAGTGAGACAATAACACATCATTCATGTCAAGCCACTGGAGAAAACATGTGTCAGAGGTGAAACATCTTGCTGACATACAGCATGTAAGTAGGTCACTGTATGTTTGAGAGGGTATTTCAGAACCTATGCAGTGATAGTGGGTGCTGTGGGATGCTGAAGGTGCCAGAATCCGACATTTATTTGTACATGAAGAAAAACATACTTAACTTGCAGTAGGAACTGTGATGTTCACTAAATCAATACAAGTTATTCAATCTCGGTTTAGCTTGAATCTCTAGAGTGCTCTGCTATGTTCCTCACTTTGTTTGTTGGCTTTTTTGTGTTGGACAGGCACAATGGATTTAGTATCACTTCCACCAAGGAGGTTTTCACTTGTGTTGGTTTGATTGTTTTTTATGGAAAAACTACAGAAAAGATCTTGATTCATTCTTTTCAAGAAATACCCAAAGACCAAATTCTTACATTACAGGCAAGGTCTGAGGATGGGATCCTCTCTGAAAAATAAAATCCTAATATTTCAGAAAATCCCTATCCCTATAATGGCTGAAAGTTTTATCTAAGATAGTGTTGCTATTTCACCACAAGAGGGCAACAGTGGTTAGTCTATTGCGTAAGTCAAATTTGTGCTCTCTAAGTGCTTTCCAGCCATTTCTCAATATGCATACTTGTTTGTACTTGCGTTCTCGCATACTTGTGAAACGTCATCAATCAGAGACAAAGTACTGTTCCAATTCAAAGTTCGCATCTGGCCGAGAACGTATGAAATAAGCGGATGTGTTCTCGCTCCTCCTTCATTATCGAGCCTGCATCAGACCAGACTTGTGTGGACTTGGGGAGGCGAAATAGCCCATAATGTATTTCGCAACAGCGAGCGGCGATGTGACGTCATCAAGTACGCTGGCGTTCCAATCACACTTTAGCGTTGGTGAGTTCTCACATTCTCGCAAATCCATACTTCGGAGTCCGACTTGCAGGTGCATTCTCGCCAAGTACGTGAGTACGGACTTGCGTACGGACTTGCGTACTTTGCATTGAGAAATGGCCCTAAGTGTGTCGTTGCATGCTACACTATAAAACCAAAACAGTGTATTCAAAGAGCTTAAATCCTCTGTTAAGCTGAAAAGACCTGTAGAGTCCTGAGTATTCACAAGACATCACTACAGGCGACCACCAGGAGTAGACATGTGACCCATTGTTGATATAAAACTTTAATATAGAAACTTTAAGAACTATTCTGAGGTGCTTTTTTTTCAGAACTTGAGTTAATCACCAAAGACTTAAGTGTCTCCGGCTCCTGGTCTGTGGTCTGAGCCAAGTCCACAAAAGGTCACTTCACATCAAACTGCAGGCTCCTTTGTTAAAAACTTACCCCTAGCTGTGGTTAGCCTGCAGTGGTCTGAGTAAAACAACCACATAACTTATGTAGGGTTACCTTCTGCAGCCAGTTGTTTTTCTCAGAGGTCTAGACAGGATGAGAAGCAACAAAGCCAAGGGCTCTTTAAATGTGAGCCACTGAACCAGTGTGGTTGTCCGGACGGTGGTCCTTCCTCCCAATAGGTGTAACCTCTGGGTTGTGGATGAAGGTGTGATCATGTGTGTGTGGATAGAAAGTGAGCTGATCTGTACCGTTACACTCTCTGGAAACTCCTCAGCTGTGCAGTGCATAAGCACGTGTCCCTTGTTGGGCAGGTTCATGTAGACGCAGTTGGCGGCGAGATCGTCGGGCACCGTCAGTTTGTCGTAGCGATGGTCACTCATTTGCTGCATGATCTACACAATCGGACAGAAAACAGACACTGAGGTAAATAAAGAACATCGTGTGAGAGTTCACATGATGTTCAGAAAGACAAAACGGTTATTCAGACTCTCAGACACTTTGAGTCAGAAGCAAGGCCACATAACCAAAGGCAGCACCACATCCTACTGCTGGCCAAACCACTGCGGGCGCCTGGGGGGGCTTAATGGAGAACACAGGAGCAGACAGACATTCTTTCTCAGCAGATGTCATGTTATTTATGTAATCT
>OOFC01016784.1:17897-34918 GCA_900323345.1 Pseudochromis fuscus
TCAACATTCAGAAAAGGTATTCAGAGAGGTGAGATTTTTCCCCAGATCTGGATGGCATACTTGTCAGTCTGCTATTTTCTCTCTCTTTTTTCCCCCTGTGCTTTTTGCTGCTCATTGTCGTCCTGTTTCTTCCTAAATCGAGGGGAAGCTGAGCTGGTTGTGTGCTCGAGATGCCATCATTAAAGTCCTTATTGTTAATTGCCACCGACACTGCATCCAAAAAGTGTGACGTCTCCCCTGACGTACGCATGGGTTTGGGGGAGTGGCTGTGAGCGAATGTGATGACACACGGCTACAACTGTGGGAGGAAAATGGATGGGTTGTGAGCACAATGGGCTTTGTGGCTGAACATGTTTTCATTTCACTTCCCACTAACTGGGTCCACTGCAGCGGGGAACACCGGGGCGTTTACAGAGACGGGAAAGGCCAAGTCCTGCGGGAGCTATATACAAATATGCATTACATTGCAATTTACTGCCATGCCATTGTAAGATGAATATACTCAGACTCCTCATGGACAGACAAATGAATAATGTTCATGTAAATAGCTGCTTATTATCAGATGATCTAATCCAAATGTGCTGTTCTAAGTACTTTGTTAGGGTTTTCCTGGGAAAATCTGTTCGGCACACAGGAAGTGATACATTTTATGTTTCTGGCTTCACAAAAAGTACTTAGTTGGAAAGAAAATAGAAGATCAGTCAATACGAGTAGTAAATCCCATCATTAAGGAAAAAGTCACAGGCGTGGACACACTGTTTAAATGGATGAGTGATCTCTGGGAAGTGCAAAACAAACACAACAACCAACCTTTTGCACGAACTGTGTTAGAAACCAAGACTAAATAGAGGAGGTTACAACGGTACAGCAAACTGTTAATGCAACGAATATCTTTAATCATCCATTTTACAATTTGTATTTACAAATGAGTAATTAACAGAACCTGTAAATGACTGACAATGCAAAAGTCAATTACACGAACTTCATGGAAGCTGATAATGTTATTACTGAGTGCAGGCTGGACTACAGGGAGTGCGTGCGTGTATGTGTCTGTATGTGTGTAACCAGACATATTCCCAGGTCACTTGTGGGCGTGTTACGTGATTGCAGCAGCCCTAAATGAAAACACTCCTTGTCCATGTGCGTGACCGCCAACACTGTCTCACACACGGGGGATTAAGAGTGGTCGAAGGGGGGAATAAACGTAGACTCCACCAAAGATCAAAGTGGTTCCTGCTTCACTCCTCATTTTCTTTTCGGGGTGTAAAGGAAACTGGCCCACGGCGAGACTTCATCATGCTTAAAGCAACGTTCAGATCCGTGAAATTCACTTATGTCGTTAGAAAGTTCACCTGACGAATGGAACACTTCTGTTCATTGTCAGTTACAGATGCCGGTGTCGTGCATCATCATTTAAGCAAAAGAGGAAAAGAAAAACTCATCCTGGCTCTCCACCAAGTGTAAATCTATAGCACATCAACAGCGACTTATCTTTGGACAATGGCCGAGGTCCAGTTAATACACAGAGTGGTAACTGGGCAGCAGAATGTGCTCAGTCAGAGCTGCTGAAACTAAATATTTACTGGAAGGTAATAAAATCCCGTCTGGCCAACGACAATCTCGACCAGTTCACAAAAAAACATTGACAATTTACTGGACCTGATGCCCTTCTGCGTGATCAGCATAAATTTGTGTTTTGGCTCCTGGTATGAATATTTACAAGATGCGCACCGTAACAATCGTTCCACAGAAGCCTTTAAAAGTTTTACAATACTTCTTTTCAGCGAACAACAGCAGCAGCATGAGGAAGACAAATCCTACTTAAAGCTGCTTCCAAATCCACAGAGGAAATGAGACTGAAATTGCATCCTGTTGATGTGCATAAAATGTTTGTTATTGCTTCTTGACAGACATTTTACTCTGGAAATGGTTTATGTGGAGTGTTTATTGCTGCACTTGAAGGTGTACAGTGGAAGATGCTGGGAAAGAAGGAAGGTATAGCGGTATCTCTAATATCTCTGAAAAAGGGAACCATTAAAAATAGAGTCCTGAAACGACTCTGATTTCTCAGGCTTCTGTCTTATTATCTTGAGCATAAAAACTGCTGCTGGTGTCTGACTCTACAGCTGACACAGGGACACAGTAATAACACCATAAACCCAGAACATGGTTGCAGAATTAGTTTTCTTGGCGACATTTTTAACATGGCTTTGAGTTGGTTGGTCCATTTGTCGACACTCAGATACCTCAAAACATATCAGAGGTCATTGTCATGAATTCCACCACCAGGTTAAATCTTTCAATTTGTCAAATACTCACTTGTTGGGATGAAAAACCCTGACCATGACATCAGAAACACAGATTCAGAATGAACTCCCTTACTTACTGCTCGGACGCTGCATTATGAGTTAGTTTAGTTTAACTTCACATCACATTTTAAAGTCACAGTTTGAGTGACAATCATCACACTTTATAACATTTTGTGTATGTAGCTGAACTCAAACTAAAGTACGCTAAAGAATTCACGTGGCGTATGGACAGTTGTCACAGAGAGAAATGCAGATCCAATCGCCTGAACCTGTATCCTAGGACCAGATAACTCACCAATTACTTCATTAAGCATCAGGGCTCATCATAAAAAAGAAAAATGTGTTTCTTATTTTGTCCCTCACTTGTGTACACAGGCGTAATCAGGACAAATGTTCCTGACTACAACCTTCACTGCACTGTCACCTCATTATCTATAAAATTGAAGCGTGTAGACATCCTTGAGGTGGAGATCAGACCCTGACCAGCAGAGAGTAATGACCTCATGAATCAAACAAGGATAAGTGAAAAGGGACGAGTGGTGAGCTAAAGCCTGCCGGGCAGTCCGCTTTCAGGACGGAGGGGGAGGGAACAGTGTGTGCGAGCAGAGGGGAGTGGGTGCTGCCGCCTCTGACAGAGGCTGTATTTCGGGATGATGACTTCATGAGTGAAGTTTGGCAGTGACAGCGGCAGATGGATGACGAAATCCATCCGGTCAGTGTGCTCTCTGATCCCTGGCGGGGCTAAACACAGATATACCCTGTGCCCTGAGCCTTCTCGAGCAGAGACAAAGGCAAAAAATAGTCTGTGCGATCAGATGTTAATGAGACATACTACACATCTTCTACACTCTTATGAATTAAAATGAATCATAACTTATTTAAACCCATAATTAAATCACCTCAGGACCTCCTCGGTTGTCTGTGAATATCCTATGGCAGCAAAATGTAGCTCCCTGAAGACAAAACATATTAGTTGGGCTCCAACTTTAATTTGTACAAAGTGTCTTTGTTCCAAGGGTGCACAGAAAAGAAGGAGCCCAGTTACCATAAGAGCTGCATCCACATCCAAAATAAGCACTTTGAATTCATTAAAAGTGCATTCTCAAGACCTTGCTCCCCCCACAAACAGAACATTACCTAATTACAAATCCACGGTTGTTAAAAGTCCTTTAAAACAGGAGCTAATTGCTGCGAGAGGGGGTGACGTAAGCCGTAATTAGAAAGCGAGCAGTCTGTCATTAAGTCTCGCTAACGGCCACTCCTCGCTCCAGTAGCTAATTACTGGGGTGATCAAACAGGCAGGAATGTTAATGAGTCGATGCTGGAATATAAAATTAATTAGCCAGTGTGCTTATGCATAGATTCTTTGCTTCTTGTGTACACTTTGGCGATGCAAACATGCTTGCAAAACCAAGAAGTCTGACCTTCTCCCAAGTACTTTGGTCTCATTAGGAACGTGCTGTCTAGTTTTAATTTGTCCCCAAGCAACGCTCAGTGACTTTTACTTGACTCAGAACAACCCTGTTTAGTGCTGGGCCAGCAGGGGGAGATATCACACTAGGAGGCAAATGAGGAGACTTGCCAGAGAGAATCTGTCAAGGCCGAGGTGTGTAAGTTTTCATACTTATGTAATTATATATACAGCAAGTGTGTCTGTGCTGTGTAAATACATATGCCATTGCATTTCAGTCATGTGTGCAATTAAAAACGTTCACATGTTGATGATGTCTGGGAATTCAGGGGATAATTCCATCAGAGGGATGGGCTCAGATTTATTACTCCTCGGTGTAAACGACCAATTTGTCTCTGTCAGGGTGTAAACCGTCTCTTCTTTATGTCGAGTCCCAGCATCCCCCTTGGGTTTCTATTGTTGCGACGTGGCTCGATCGATTCGGGAGCCTTTTATGCAGTAATGAGCTCAAGCTGTTTAATGGAAGGACAATACCTTTGTAATTGAAGCTGGAGCGCGAGCGCCAGGGGCAATCCCCGCAGATTAGCTCCGAATATGAATTAATGAGGAAGGATTAAGGTGACAGGTGGTTTCAATGTGCTTGCAGTGGGAAGCTGCCATCGAGCTGTAAGTAAGGGGAGTCTGCTCTGAATCAACACGTGCGATGTCCTGTCTTGTAGTGTTATTCTTGCTGAATACTTTGCAGAGCGGGAGAAAAAAAAAGAGAAAAAAGGACAAGGCTGTTCGTACTAACAGGATCAAGCCAAGAGTCAACCAGAGGATAGAAACAAAATGAATCCGCTGCGTCAATGTGCGTCATAGTAATGAAAACAATGCCAATACATTGATTCAGTGGTTTCCATGACTACAGCAGGCAGGAAAAGCATGACCACGGCTGTACACATACATTACACACGCACAAAGCGCCACATACTTTGAGGGCTTTCTGCGCTGGTTCGCTGGAGCCGATGACAATGAGGCCTGGTCCTCCCATGCTGCAGAAGCTCTTCAGGTGCAGCCCTTCCAGCACAGGCACAGTGGAGACAGCGTAGTCCTGAAAAACACAGTTTAAATCACACAAACTGAGCATGATACGCTTCAGGAAGATCACAGGACGGTAGACCCAGCAGTCACAAAATTACTACAATTAACGTCACCTCTATCTGGGTCAAACTGTTGAGCAGGGAGGTGAATCACATTGCACTCAACTTGTGGTTTCAACATCCAGGAGTCTCTGTTCACCTGCTGACGCACTGTTTCCTAATCCTACATAAATACTTTTCTACTGACAGTGAAAATGAGAGCGATCACAATATCAGAAACACATTTCCATGAAGCTTCACGACCCTTTAAAATATAACAATGTGCTACAGTGTCATTTAGTGTGTAAAGGACTCCAAGAACTCTGCAGTGATCTGTGCAGTATCTTTAAATGGGATGCGAAGCAGCATTTAAAATGAAATAGTGGATGGCTCAGGAGGACCCAGCAGGAGTGTCTGAGAGATGAGCTCAGGCCTCATGGGGAGATTACAGAGCAACTTGTGGGAGCCTGATTTGAGATGTTCTCTCTGGCTGCAAGATGTCTGCATACTAAGTGTTATCATTCTAAGTGTTAAAAAAAATAGCTTATATAAAACAGAACAACTGACACTGATGAGAGTTTTGTTAACAAGCTGGGATGGTGGCTAATTTCAGAAAGTCCCTATATCTTACACATCTCTCTGTAACATTATGGAGTTAAAATTGCATAAGCAACAATCTAAAAAGAAGAAAATACTTCACAGCATCTTCAGACTCAAAAGCAAACAGTGAGCACAAACATCTGCCAAGGCATGACCCATATAATGTGATATGTTTATTTTTTATGATTTTCAACAAGAACAATTGGTCTTTGGTTTAAACTCTAACAATCTACCACATCCCGTCCCTCTGAAAATGTCTCAAAATCAAATAATAACTTTGGGTAATACACTCTGATATCATTACCATCCTGCATGTGTGTGTAGATTCACCACAAAAACTATTAAGATGTGACAAAGTTATGAATTTCCTCCCATTGTCAGAGCTGGGGATTCTCTGGGATCTTTTTATTTTTTTATTTTCCTTGCACAGGATCCCAGATGATACAGACAAAGCAGAAAAAATCATATCCACCTTAGTGGGGGAAATCATCTGCTCCATCCGGGCTGTGTGATAGTCATTCGATTTACAGCATCGTAGAGAAACAACACCACAACTGCAATCACATTTTACATGAACTGTTGCTAAACTCTGGAAAAATATAACATCACGTCTTCCCACTGAGCCCTGCCTGCTTCACACCAGTGGCTAAAGCAATGACAAAAACCCAGAATAGAGAAATCTGATGAAGTGCCTCAGGCTGTAAAACTATAGCAGAGGACATAATGTTCATGTCACTACTTATTGCTCATAATAAGAGGCCACCTGACAAAATGCATTTTTTCAGGGCCTTTAAATATTTGACCAGAGGATAAAAAACAGCATTCAACTCGGAAATTGCATCCAAATGGACAGATATATGACTTTTTTTTTTTTTGCAGAATAGTATCATATGTACATTTCTGTACAGAGGGTCTATAGAGTTATATTTATCTTTGGCCTTTAACAGTTGATTTTGGACTGAGCCCTTCATTAAAACATCAGCTGAAAGCCTATTTCTTTGTAAGAATTAAAGCCTGATGGCCATATTTGAAGAATTACAACATACCCCATCAAACATTAAAAAAAGCTGACTTCATTCTGATATTTATTTATCCAACTTGAGGAATTTTCCACTTTAAAGTTGACTGATTGAGTTGTTGATGCAAGGACTCACACTTTGTGACACACACAAAGTCTTCTGAGATATGCTAAAGCCAGAGTTTGATCTTACTGAGGTTTACAAACCCTTAAGTGATACTGAGCTGTAATTTGAATTATGATAGGATATGAGACTTGAAGCTTATTTTCCAAGTTCTCTCCTTCCTGAAGCGAGGTGAATACATCTTGATGACCATATAAATTCTGCTGTGCACCTAAGAAAATAACTTTTCCAACTGACATCCATGTGTTTTCTTAATCACATAATATGTTTTCAATGGTTTCACATATATGTATATCGCTTTCAGTGTTGTAAAACTTATAAATTATTGTGTAAATTTTCCATCATTACACTACATTGTGACATTTTCCATTCAAGTATATGTTAACACTTTTCAGGGTAATGTTTGTATTGCATCGTTAGCTTAATTAAGGCGCTCTGGTTCACTTAGATGGTTAATATGACTGGATAACAGAACAGCACTTGGCAGTTCATCGTGCAAAAAAACCAAAAAAAACTTGAATTACCCCATCCTGGATGTTTTCCTCAACTATTTTCTTGGCAGTTGTTTAGACGATCCAGTAGGGACAACGGGGAATTATGTAATCTAAACTTTCTTCATTCCTCATCCATGAAAAGGAAGTTTTCTGGGTAAAATTAGAAAGTCATACTTTTCTCCTTATCAAGATGAGGCCTTAAGGGAATAACGAGGGAGAAATAGTAACTTTTCATCTGCTCTAATAGGCTTATATTCTGCCATGTTGTGGCCTGAAAAGACTGAGCCAAGTTTAGCAAACTGAACTTCACTGTTCAAGTGTCCGTGTGAGTTTATTATTGGTAGAAATTAGGAGTCAACACTTCCAGGAAAGGAGTGGTTGAACCCTTGATATTACTTTCCAAATCATCTGACTGCATCAATAACACAAACTACTCTCTGACCTCTACAAGGACCACAAAGAAATGAGTGTCAACATCTGCACACAGTTGCTGAGCCCTAAGCAAACCTGGCAACAAAATGATCCCTAATTTGATAATGAAAGGAAAAAACAACAGTGATAGGAGGAATCAATCTGATAAAAAAACGGAAAAAACAATAATTGACGCTCAAGTGATTTTTCCTCATGTCATTTTCCAGAGACGCATCATTAAGCCCCGTCTTATCAAAGATAACAGAAAACACAGAGGAATCCATAATGAGGAATTCAAATCAGATACAGATGGGAAGATGGAAGCACTACAAGGAGGTCGTTCAGGTTACCGTAATGTGCTGAACTCTTGCCGTCGTGACCCACCTCTGAACTTTGTGTGTCAGCAAAGCTTTTCGGCTTTGTCATGGCAGCTCAGACATGAATCCCAACGCGGTACACATAAGTCACCAGAAAGAAACTTCTCTGCTTTGCAATAACAGCAAACACAACAGATAGTATCAGTCTGTGTTTGTGACCCACACTGTGACCCTGTTTGCAGGCTGCATGCCTAAATCCTCCCTCAAACAAATCTGTTGTTTCAGCGATGCTCGGGATATTTTTCCAGATTATTTTCTTTTGAGTGTGAGAGTGGACAGTGGTGAGTTCGTCCAGGTCGAGCCATGGCAAAGAGAAATTTAGTCAGACGTGGAAAAGGAAAGGAAAATATACAAACATCAACAAACACTGAAAGCAGACAGGACAAGCTTTATACACTGATGTTTTGGTTTACACTGTTACTGTAATCTTCCACTTTCGGGATTACATTTGGCTGCTTAGGGGAAGTGGAATACATGATAAACACTAACATATTATCACCTTATAAAATCACCTTGTTAGGATGCTAACAGTGGCCTATTTACACGTTCAATCAATATGGAGCATCATGCATGAGCATTCATTTGTAATCATATCTCTTGTCACATGGTGAATGCAGGTCTGATATGATGATATGATTTTATTTTTTATCTCTGTTTTGGTCTCCACCGACTCCAGAAGGAAAGATTCAGCTTTTTTGTCATTAAATATACTGATGGTAATTTTTTTGGGCTCAAAGACCATTCATTATTTAAAGAGAATAAATAAAAAATATGATCATCAAATCAAAAAAGGTGCCCTGCAGTTAAATCAGTCAGAGGAAGACAGATTTAAGGATGGAGATAATAATAGTCGGAGGCAGCGTCATTCAAACCTGCATTATTGGTTTAAATAAAAAAATACTTCTCAGCATCCAATAAGACTCTTAGGAAACAACCCCATAGACAAACAGTTTGATTTAATTAATAAATAATCGCAGAGGGAGAAATTATCCTCACAATAATTCATGTAAATTAAGTTTACTCTCCCAACTCACCTTTTTAATCTGTGTCATCAAGTGTTCAGTGTGTACAGAGGTGGCAGAGGTTGCATCAATAGTTGATTAAAAATGCCTCAAAGCCAGCTGAGGCCTGGACCCGGGATCTAACAACTAACTGCCACTGGGAGTCTTTACAACTGCACCAATCAATTCTCAGAGCTCTGCTCCAGTAGTGCTAAACAACACTGCACAAACACTGTGAACGTTTCTACTCACGGATACTTAATATCAGTGGATGTACAGTTTTGTTTGTTTGTTGGCAAAAAAAAACCAAATAGATACACTGTCCAAATTCAAAGGAAGGGACAGATAACAGGCAAGTAATTAGCCAACAAAAACAAGATACGATCGCCTGTTTGTGCAATCAATCAACAGGATCCACATCTCCTAGCAATAGCTGATGTGTTTTTATGTACTGTAAGCTGTCTATACAAACGGTGTGGCCTTGATGCAGACTGGTAGTTGGACATCCACAGAGACAATCACAAAGTGAACACAGTGAAGGAAGAAACAGAGGCATAGGTGGATGGACGAAGGACAGATATAATGGAGTGAAAGGAGGGGGTGGAGCGAGGCAGAGATGGATGGAGGAATAAATGGAATTAGAGAGGAAGGGAGGGAGGGAGAGCAAAATGAGAAAGCACAAGATGAATGGAGTGATGATACTATTACCGTCCTGATCTAAAGCTTTTATGATTGATAACACATTTATCTATCCCTTTCTTGTCTGTGATATGTGATCGCGCGCAGGAGGGTTGTGTTTTCTGGGACGACTCAGACAGATATTAAAAAAGGCAGAGCTGTGTTTGTGTATTCAGAGAATTTCTTTTAGAGTGTTATTGGTATTGAATGTTATTATTTCTCATACAATGAAGTGTCCAGGACACACATTCAAAACATTTCCATCATATTGATAATGACTGTGTTGAATGGCTATTTCACAAATCTACATTCATTTACCAATTGAAGTTAATTCCCACTGTGTTTTGGTCACCTCACTTGTAACAAAACATTTTACTTTCCTTTCTGTTTTAAAAGCAGCATTACTCTACCTTGAACAAACACAGGCAAAGAGACAGTTAAAGAGACCACGAGATTAGGACTTGGTGGAGTAAATGGACTGGACTTCTGCAAGATGTTTAAACAGACAACTGCACAACAATGATGCTCTAACATACAAAGATGATGCATTACAAGCTGTGCTAATGGTATTAAAAGGTATCTCCTTCCTGTCTTAGGTACGTAATAGAGCATTACAAAATAACAACTACTTGCAGGTGATATTATTCAACTACTTTACTACCTGCCTGAATCCTTTGGAAAAACAAATCCAGATAAATCATTCCTGCTGTTTGTTGCTCAAATCTTGGGTATTCTTAATGCTAATGCAATGATGAACCTGTTTTTGTCACTACAATACAACAGTAGATACAGTGTAAGTTTGATTTTTGCACTTGTCATGATTTGTCCACCTAAATAATTCCACAGTACTGGGTGAAATCAGTCAGAAAGAACCTATTGCTGGTCACCTCAAGGTGAGGCCTGGTGGACACTCAAGTGTCACAGATACTGGAAATGACACTGGACGCGACATAAAGTTACAATATGCTAGTGTTGTGCTTACACTTTTGTTGGGCTGTCTCGAAGCAACCAAAAAAAGGTATGCTCGGGTAGGTAATGGGGCTTCTTACACTTTCACTTGAGTCATTGTATCTGTCAACCACTATACCTCCAAGCAGAACGTTCCTATTGTTATTTTTTGCACTAACTCAAGCTCCTATGCACATTAATTTATGTATAGTGTATATTTTGGAGTTGTTCATTTTTAGACATATTTGTATGTATTTGTTTTTTTATGGCTGAATCTGGGACCAGGGTCCAACTTCACGCTGTTACGCTGTAATAAAGATCCTCTGAAGCTTTGAACCTTTTTCAGCAAGATGTCTTCACAAGGAGTCTTTAATTCAGATACTGCTAAACAACTGCAAAACAATAACTCACCTTAAACGCATCTGCTAGGATCTCTGCTCCTCTCTGATTGGTCCGTTTGGAGAGCCCCACAAAGAACTCTCGACCTGTAGAAACAATGATGTCAATTGTGTATCTGCCACAAAGAAGTTTACATGTGATGAAGTTTTAAAACCCTGACCACCAGCAGTACAGCGAGCATGTGGAGCTACACTCCACTGCAGTCACCACAGGGTGTACTTCATGGTACTTTATGCATGCCTGCGAGGAAGGCCAAGTGTGGTCAGTATGGCGGGGCGCAAACAGACAGAGCGCTGAATGGCTGGCGAGGCTGCAGCAGCACACTGAGCTCGGGGATGGGCTCCTAATGTTGCTGCTGAGCCTTTACAATATGAGCCATTAGCCAGGGCCCTGCCAACAGGAAATGTTTCTAGCCCTGCCATGTGAAACCGATTTCGGCTGGAAGGAACGACAGCACACAGCCAGCGTCTAGAAACCCAATTAGGTGTACTATGCTCTCTCCTTGAGGCCTGGTGCAGTGTAGAAGACATTGACCCACATTCAGACTCACCACACGACTGTAACAGAATGTACAGAAAATCTAATAAAGACCACCATGTTCCTAGTCCTTCGCCTTCATCAGTTTTACTACCTGTTGCCAGAGGAATATTTCGGTCATGGTCAGTCTTGTTGATTTGCAGGAAGGTACACAACGTTTTTGCTACGGATTTTTTCTCTCAGGGGAAACTCGGCTTGGTGAACTGAGGCACCGGGTCATCGAGGTCACTCAGAGGAATGTTTGTGTGGAGGATCCCAAAACACAGATGCATGCTTACAGACACACAACCGTCTGCTCACTTACTCAACTGTCTCTGAGCTGTGGAGGCTCTGCTATTTCACTGCTCTCCATCGCTTCCTGTTTACAACTATATCCTCGTGTTTATACAAGTCTATCAGGTACAAGTCTTTATTGGAAGTGAACACAGTGAAGCCTCAGGTGAAATGCGGTTTATCCATTAGAAAACTTCTCCCTGTTTTAATCAAGAGAGGCGTAAATTTGAAGTATGAAGCAATAACATACAAGGTAGAAGTGAAGAGGATTAAAAAAAACAAATGCCCTTTTATAGAGTTTTAATCAATCGTACATTGTTTTTCCCCCAATGTTCACGGCATGAAACTTATTAGGAGACACATCATTCCTGACCTCCTACCTTGGTGGAATACAGTCTCCTGCTATAAGGTTTAAACTACATCATTTGACCTAATCTGAGTGCTATGTCTTAAATGCACACCCTGCTGGAAATCAACCTAAAAGCATCCCAACTTGTAAAAGTAATATTATTTGTTTCCTGTTGACTGCATGAGGAGTAGTGTTTATGGTGGAAACCTGGAGGAAAGTCCTTTAAGGACACATGGCCTCTGTCTTGTTCCACTTACAGGTTAAACTTCACAAGATTACTGCCTCTAAGAATAGCAGAATCATCACTGTGTGTGTTATCTGAACCACTTTTATATCGAGGGATATTTTGAACACTGGAGTCCGCTATCATGTCTTTACACTTTTAAACTTGTTATATATCTAATTTAAACCTCTTCTCTTTTACTGTTTGCTGTTGTGATGGTTTTTCAAATGGTTGGTTTTGACTGGCTTCTTCTCTTGTATGAGGATCTTGACAGAACTGGATGTACTGAATGGTTTTTATGAGCATTTAAATAGTGTACCTGGACAGGTTAATATTGATGGCCCTGTAGGGAGACTAATAAATACATGAGGAATTTCTCAGGGGGCAAAATAATAACACAACAATAACAAGCTGGAAGGGGGGGTCTGGGGGGTACACAGTAACCCACCTGTAAAAAGGACATCTCCTCCATCCAGTGTTGCGTTCTCGTCAGTCATTTCCACGATGTTTAGATTCAGATCCTTCAGAGCCCCTTTCATTACCTCCGTCTGGATGAAACACAAGGGCACAAACAGAAATACAGTTAAACCATCTGCTGATATTAAACAAAAGACTGAACTGTGATGATGTACGATGGATCTACTTTAGCATTTCCTATCTGGGAATATTGTGATACGGTCCAGTTCTAATCAGACATGTGTAAACACGACGATGAAAATCCGTTTGGGGATCTTCACTGGATTTCTGTAAGGCACAGTATTAAAGCAGTGCCCAGGTTCCTGGGATTCGGCGCAGTGAAACAAAACCTTTTCTCCTGCGATGACATCATTTCAATGAGCCATGAAATGATGTCATTTTGTAGGAAGTATGTTAAAACTTTTACAAGGCAGTGGCTGCGGAAAATAGGTACGCTGAAGGACCAGAACAAACTCTGCAAATGCCTTTTTCCCGTCCTCCTGTTCGGGGTCATCTGTCTTTCATATATTTATAGGAAGGAAGTGCAAGGATGGCTGCCACCCGGATAACATTAGCATATATTATGAAATGCATCCCCCCCATGATGGAAAATTATGGGAAATCCACATTTAACCTGCATGTCCTCTCTACTGAACTGGAAACCTGAGGAAAGAGCAGGTCTTTTTTTGGCTGAGCCTCAGCTGGTCTGCTCTCCTGTCTGACCGCCCAGTGTGATTTTACTGTCCTGTTTTTTTGGGGGGGTCCTGCGGGAGTAGTTTCCGAGGCTCGTTGTGTTAGCGAGAGCATCAGTGTTTCCACAGGCCCTATCTCACCATGACCTCAGTCTGCTCGCTGTGCTTTTTGGCGAACATAATGCCTCTGCTTCTCCTCATCTGCGGAGGGCCGAACCATGAGGTCATCCAGGTAGACGGCCATGCATTCCCAGATAACACACACACGAATGGACCAATGTACTTTCCTCTCACCTGGACAAACAAGCAGTACTACAAGTACTACTACTACTGGTTATTTTTCACATTTGTTTATTCGGAGGCCTGTTTCTTTAAATGGCCTTATAACCCACTGGCTTACAAACAGAGTGGCATCTTTCCAACATATTCACTTTCCAGAAGTAAGACAGTGGAATCCCACAGAATAATAATCAAACATTCCTCCTCTCTGTTTCATCTTCACTGCAGGCGTTCTGCTCATCTTTTCTGCTTCAGTTAACCAGGAGGAACAAAGCGTCCTTCCAAGAAACCAAGTTCATAAATTCATTAGCGGTTTTCTTAAAACCTTTGACAGCAACAGCGTGCAACGTATTAAATATAGGTAACAGCTAATCCTGCTCATTTTTTCTTTGTGCGCCGCCAAGCCACTCTCTGCTTTTCATTTAGTTAGGTTTGTGAATATGTTGGACGGGAAATAAAAAAGGTTGAGTCAGGTTCTGAGGTGCAATCCAGATGAGTGAGGGAGAACTTTTGATGTTTATTCAAGTCACGTGTTGCCTTTGTGTGTCACTGCTGTGGAGTCTTAGCAAAGTTATTCCGCCGCCCTCACTGATTCATCAACTGCAATGAAATTTCAGTCAAATGAGTCAATCCAGACATTTATAAAAATTCCTGCGTGCATGTCTTTCCCAGTCGGTAAGGTCTACCAAACAGAGCTAGTTAGAAGGCATGCATTTACTCACTGGGCCTCACACATCAGCCAGTGTTTCCTCGCTCATTCTTCCTTAACTCATCTCTAGTGCAGTGAGGCCTTCAGTATCACAGTGGTCATCATCCCCGGGATCTGCTAGACTGTGTGTGTGAGGCAGCCCCTTTACCTCAGCACTCTGGCATTTCCTCTGACATCAGTTGAGGTGATGTGACCCAAAGGGTGTTGAGGCTCCCCCATACACCACATGAAATGTAGTGGCCTCCAAACAGACGGCAGTGTGGTATCTGCTCTGTCTGCTGTGTGTGTGTGTGGGTGTGTGTATGTATGTGTGGTTTTGTGTGTGTGTGTGTGTGGGGTACATCAGTCTTCCACTCATTCCACATAGACTCACAATATGCAGCTAGCAAGTTTAAATGAGAAATTTAGTCTAAATTTAAAAAAAAAAAGGCAAAGGTGCTTGTGCAGAAAACTAAATTAAAAAAATATTACTTAACTAAAAAACACTCAGAGAGCAAAAGCCTCTGTCAAAGTATAACCCAGCCATAGACACTGTTCCCCTCTTGTGGTGAAAAATCAACATGTTAAAACATTCACCTATTATTGCAGAAAGGGATTTTCTAAACATCCCCTCCTTGGTTATTAGTACCATTGTTACTATATTTCTTGCACGCAGAGGAGAATATGTCGTGCAAAATAGTACTGTGTACTCAGTTTTTGAAAGGTCAGAGGTCAACTCAAACACAGGCTCTTTCCAATACCTTGTGAAGAAAATCTGGTTCACCTGGCTGCACCCCTGACTAGGTCTGGATCCTCTGGCAACATCCAAAACTGAACAGGTAAGCTTGGTCTGAGCTGGATTTAAGCTGTGAGATTTGAGCCAAATTGTTATTATATCTGGGCAGTGGTGATATTTTATCTTGTGGGAATTGGTCCAAATTGCTTTGAAAAAAACTCCAAAAACCAAAGCAGTGCTGAAAGTCCCAACAGAGATTGAGGCTCAGCAGCATCACTCTGACTCTCAATAGGAAATGCCCCAAACATGTTGCCGCATCTCATCTGAAAATGATGATCCACTGGGTTGAAATATGGGGCTTTGCAGGTTCACTTGAGCAAATCTTGTTTAAGCTAGAAGGAACAAACAGCTACAATGATCATGAATGAATGCACCACAGGCTGTGGTGTTTGAACACCTCTGGGTTGGCAGCAGAAGGCCTCACGTGAGGCAAGAAAATCTCCCTGATACCTTCACACCTACAGCTGTCAACATTCTTGATGTTTTCAGATTCATGTTGCAACAGATTCATTTACGTAAATAACTATACACTTGTGCATAGGCAGGCATACAACGTGCACATGCACCTCACGAGACGAGGAGGTTCTTGTTCTCACATGGACCCCTGCAATCAATGTTTCAAGGTTTTTTTTGTTGTTGTTGTGGCACAACTCCCATTTCACTGACTCCCTGTCATCGTCAAATGTTTGTCCACTTGATAACAGCTCAATGCACAAAGGGAAACTCCCAGACATTAATGACATGTCAAAATTAAGAACGCACATTGTATTGAGATGATGTATATGACTTTCATAAAGCTACAGCTAGTCCAGCTGTGTTTAAAGGTAAAAACCTGCCCCTATCAGCACCCCTGAGGCTCACTCACAATCATGTTTTAGCTTGTTTTGTTTTTTTTATTATTTCCTACAAACGTTGTGAAGTATAAAACCGACATTTCATATCTGATTTAGGTGTTTCATAGGCTGATATGCCGAGGTATAGCCCTGCACAAAACCTTGTGTGAAGCCAGAATCTAATGCTGGAATTCACAATCCCCTGAAGGTACTGATAGGTGGTTTCCAGTACTGTTGGACAGAGTCAGGTTGGCTCTTTGCTTTGAATCCTGTCATTGTTGCTAACATACTCTAACTTGCTACAGGTGTTAGCATCATATTTACAGTACAACCTGCAGAACTGTACATCTACACAAAGCTTTGTCAAGATTTATGTTTGCCAGAAAGTTAAACTATTGTTAATATTTTTATGTTATGTTGCAAGTCAAATTGACCAATTGCAACACATAAAATGAGCATGGTACATTGGTCCAAATTGATCAGGCACACAGACACAAACACACCATATGTCACTCAAATAATACCAAGTAAAGTCCAATGAAGTGCAGATATTACAGGTGCAAACTAGGCTCTAACAACATTTAATGTGACTTTTGGAGGCTCATGAGAAAACTCATGAACAATATTGTTGTTCCTCACAAACAAACATAACAGAAGCATAAACAGGTGCTAACATTTACAGTGCCACGTGATGACTTCTGACCAAATCTCAAGATTTTTTTGAAAGCCTTCCTCGAGTATCGCTGACTCTCCTCTCCGGTCGTCTTTCGCATCCTCGCCTCCTTCGCTCCCTTTCTTTCTTTGTCTCTCACATTCCCTCTGTTCTCCTCAGACCCTCGTGGCAGGGTCAAGAATGCTCCTACAGTGGCTTCTCATGCAGAGTGGCCTATTATCTCTCACAGTGCGGGACATCCAATACCCAATCCTGCCTAGGTGCCAACTCACTTTGCCAGTCCTCCTCCTCCTCCTCCTCCTCCTCCTCCTCCTCCTCTCCCTCCCCTCCA